>WBMW01004686.1:337108-404526 GCA_013396635.1 Penelope pileata
CCCCACCCCCCCACCCCGTTATAGCTCACCATGCCCTTAGTGGCAACAGAGTAATTGTGCAGTGCAGACAGTACAGTATTAAGTAGTTATGCTATAACTGCGAAGAGGCAACATCGACAAGAAGACAATTGCTTACAGAGCACAGACACTGTTGTTTATACCAACAATTAACAATATACAGCAGTGAAGTTACCTTGTGACAGCTCACACAGCTTGTATTTGGCAGTTAGCCCTGAGAAAAAGCTGTAACTCATGGTAGGCTCAAACTAAAACCCTAGCACAAATATCCCCAGACTGCACTTGCAGTTTTCACAGAGTAATGACGCTCTTTGGCAGAAGCATTGACCACCCTGCCCCCAAGTTCAAGTATCCTTCAAACGTGAGCAGGAAGCAGAAGGAAGATCAAAGTCCACATCTGAATTGTGCTGGAGAGTGAGAGGAGAGGTAGTGAATAAAAATGGTAATATTTGAGAAAGACCCTCTGTCTCGTTATCTTACCATAACCATGTCATATGAAGCTCTAACTAGGGCATACAGAGAAAAAAACAAAACATTCTAAATAAACTGTAGTTGAGAGCAGTTCANCAAGTCAAGTATTGGAAAAAGTGCATGTCAGGATTTATAACGTGTTGACACTAAGGCTTGTGCAACTGTTGCCTGTAAAGCCCCAGCATTCCTAATAATGATGCACTCCCAGTTGACTTAGGGCAAATTAAAGCATGAAATCAAAGGAAGTTATGGAGGACCATTCCATGTTCATATTGTAACTCTATGCACATATACTATACACAGTAGATTTTAATGCATTACGAGCATTCCCCCCACCCCCCCACCCCGTTATAGCTCACCATGCCCTTAGTGGCAACAGAGTAATTGTGCAGTGCAGACAGTACAGTATTAAGTAGTTATGCTATAACTGCGAAGAGGCAACATCGACAAGAAGACAATTGCTTACAGAGCACAGACACTGTTGTTTATACCAACAATTAACAATATACAGCAGTGAAGTTACCTTGTGACAGCTCACACAGCTTGTATTTGGCAGTTAGCCCTGAGAAAAAGCTGTAACTCATGGTAGGCTCAAACTAAAACCCTAGCACAAATATCCCCAGACTGCACTTGCAGTTTTCACAGAGTAATGACGCTCTTTGGCAGAAGCATTGACCACCCTGCCCCCAAGTTCAAGTATCCTTCAAACGTGAGCAGGAAGCAGAAGGAAGATCAAAGTCCACATCTGAATTGTGCTGGAGAGTGAGAGGAGAGGTAGTGAATAAAAATGGTAATATTTGAGAAAGACCCTCTGTCTCGTTATCTTACCATAACCATGTCATATGAAGCTCTAACTAGGGCATACAGAGAAAAAAACAAAACATTCTAAATAAACTGTAGTTGAGAGCAGTTCATGCTATCACTAGGGATTAAAACCAAAGTCATACAACAGTTGTGGTCATCAAAAATAAATAAATAAATAAGTTCTGTTAGCCTAATCTGCATTTTTAATTTTTCCGTTTAAATTAAAAAAAAAAAGTCATCAACACTTATGTTTTTGCAATATATCCACCAGGTGCATCCTGGAAGCTTCATTTTAACAGCTTACCCTTCTCTCAATTTCTGGATAAGAAAAAACATTTCCTAGCCTTATAGAAACTATTTCAAATTCATGTCACATTTCAGCTAACTTTTTTACACCAGGAGGTGGTATTAAACTTCACAGACATGGACCTTGCTTACCCCATTTCTGCTGATGCTGGTTCTTCCAAAATCGCTCAGTGCTCTTTAGCACTACGTAGCAATGACCAAGCCAGCTCTAAGCTGGGAAAGTAAAAGACTGTACTCTGCTGCAAAATGCAATAGTGCTAAAACCAAATCCCCACAAAAGAAACGCCAACAATTTGGATTCAACGTGCCTCCAATAGGATATTTCTGTCAGGGTTCTCGTAGAAGGAAGATACGTATCCCAAATAAATACTAATGAGAGTAAACAAAAATTAGGAAGAAACACACTTCAGCTAATTCTAGCCCTACCTGGTAGGTGCATTATTTCATCCGCTGGCAACTCAGGTTGTTCACTGGCTGTAAAGACACTGAAGTCCAAAGGCAAGTAATGTCCTGCTAACTCATATTCCTGGGAAGGGATTCCAAAGAAAAGCCTTCACAGGCAAGAAAGATAATTGTCCTATATATTCCCCCGCAGAGGTAAGGCGGCCCTCTCAGAAGCTGAGGTACCCGATTTTTACAGAAAAAGGCTGTATCTGTATCAAGAGGTGTTCTGAGCAAAGACTAAGCCCTCTAATTTTATTCATTGTGTAAGAGCAAAAATCAAACCATTCCTTCTGATCACCCAAATAGCCAAAAGCCCAGGTGCAATTTTGGCACATCTACCAAGATCACTACAGTCAAGATGTTACCCCTGAAGACTCAAAAACTATGCGGGAATCAAAAGATTAAGTTCTAGATATGCTGCTGTCCTAGAAACAGCTTTATGTCTAAGGGTAAGACCATATACAAGCAGAAGGGATACTAAATGGCCATTAATGTCTTCAGGGAAAAGGAGGGGAAAAAAATCATATTTCCTGTGGTAACATGAGGAAATACATCTAGCGAGTGAGAGACAGTCATCGTGAACAGAGGGCACAGGAAGAAGCACAGTCTAAAGATCTAATTCCTCTTACCTTCAAGAAACAGACGGTGAATTAGCTAATTACATTTCAGCAAATGTGACAGTAACCCCCTGCAAGGTCACACATCCCCGAATTTCATCTGTCTTCATGCAAGTGGGAGCCAGGCCTTATGCAGACAAATACCTGTAGCTACTGGTGCTGACTAAATTCATTTGTTGCCCAGCCTGAGAAGCAGTAGGAGCCAACTCAAGGAAACAGCTTCTCAGCTACATAAAAGATATTTATATGCCAATAGGGCTGTAGAGCTGCTGTGGCAAACTGTTCACTGCAGCCCCCGCATGCGCTGCTGGTGGGGACCCTAGAGAACATCTACTCCAAATGAAAAAACATGGATTAACTGAAACTCAGGGAGCTTGAGGGGACTGTGACCTCTGTTCTTTCAAAGGTTCTCTGCCGATGTGTCTTCACAATTTCTGAGCCTGAGTACCTCCCCTATGCCTGGAATAACTTGAGGAAAAACTTCACTATGATGGTGACAAAGCACTGGAACAGGCTGCCCAGAGAAACTGTGGAGTCTCCTTCTCAGGAGATACTCAGGAGCTCCCTGGATGCTTCCCTGTGCAACCTGCTGTAGGGAGCCTGCTTTAGCAGGGGTTTGGACTGGGTGATCTCCAGAGGTCCCTTCCAACCCCTGTGATTCTGTAACAGTGACCAAACTAACAAGACCACACTGGGTTTTAATTTTTCTAACTTACGGTAAAGTAGTGCTTCTGTGGTCACCAGGGCTCATTTCATATTTTATAAAAGAAAGATTACCTCGAGAACCTTCCAGCCACACAGCAGGAACAAACATCTCCTTTCTCACTCTTCCTCTCCTTGCTCAGAAACACCCATGGCTCAGGAACGACAAAAGATTAATAGATCCAGAGACCCAGGAGAAGGCAGCCCATCCACACGTCTCCCCTTTCTCACAGCTCCCCTGAGTGCTTTATCTTTGAGAGAAAGGACTGGAAACTTCTGAAACTACTGACCTGTGCCTCAGAGCACTGAGCTGCTGTTCAGTTGATGTCACTCTGAGGTGAGATTCCCTGGCTCCTCTGTTTGGACTCTGCAGCTGCTGGAAGACAATGTCATACAGAAGCAATGCAATGTCTATATAAGGACTAGAGTGGGTAAAATAACAAGAGAGAAAGTTTTGAGCACAGTGAAAGATAATGGGTATTGCTAATTCTTTTCTCTTACACACTTCCAGGGGACTACACAGAAGGAGCACAGAGCTCAGAATGGAATTTATGAGAATTCTAACTGTATTTCCTCAAATCAAAAACACCAGTGACAGTGTTCTCCTGCTCCTGATGTATTTTAATTACAATAGTCTGAAAACTTGCCTGTTGAGGGTCTAAATGTAGTCTTCTAGTAGATACAACAAATAAGGTTCTGCCATTTCACTTCCCTTGACGCAGTAACAGTCACTCCTGCTCCTGATATTTAACACATTCAGCTTTTTTGTCCATTTTCTTTCTGCTTCTTTCCTTCTAGAAGGAGATGCTCTCTTCTCTACCCCTAACTGTGCTCCAAAAACAGTGGAAAGACTAGACTTTATTAGAAAACACTCTTCTTTCTCCAAACTCCTTTCCCAGTTCTGAGCATGCAAGAACCAACGAGCACAGAAAGCGCTCCAGGAACGCAGACTTCCCAGAGGCGAGGCTGTGCTCTCCTTTCAAAAGCCTGGACTTCTGCTCAGTAACAGGCAGCTCACAACCAATACAGAACCACAAAACTTAACACATTCTTACACGCATTGGCATTTACAGTTAGTATGTAACTAGGCAGTGGAACACCTTAGGGAGGTATACAAAGGGCTGTAAGGAGACCTTTAAATAGCCTGTTGCACAATCAGAATTAAGTGGAACCTCAGTCACACTTCCTGTCCTGGGCAGTATGGGAAGTCTGGGCAGTACGGGACGTCAAACCAAAGGAGTGTGTTCCTCTGCTGTGTCCTATGAGTTAGTTTGCTTAAGAGTATCATTGAAAATATCAAACAGGCATACACTTTTAGCTTGCAAAAACTAAAAGCTTCCTACTGTCATTGGCTAAACCCAAGTAAGAAGAAAAATATATTACTATTGAGACATTAGGATTCTTAACATCTATCAATCCTCTAACTACCACTTTAAAAAACACTGAACTTTCTGTGCTTGTATGCTTACAGATGGCAGTAGCCTTTTAAATATCCCTGGCATAAAAATAAAAGCTTTCTAAAATTAGTTTTCTGCAACACAGTATTCCAACAAACACCTCTCACCACTCATGGGAGCAGACCGCTAGTCTTCAACAACTGCATCATGTGTGAGCAGCTGCTGTTTTGCACCAAATTCTGGAAATACAAAGCTTCACATTACCACATGGTATCACTGCTGTCCAGAGCATGGGAGGAACCCGGTGGCTGGCAGAAGCACAGACACTGCACTAGGATGCCTGCAGCTTACCACCAGCTCTGCTCATGCCCGTCAGCCAGCCAGGCAGCACAGACCTCAGCCTCTGCAGAGGCACGGCCTCCTCGGAGCAGAACCAGGTAAGAAATTTCTGGGTCACAGCTTGCGTAAAAGCTCCAGCACCTGCCTCACACTGGCTGTACCCAAGGCAGGACAGCTATCTACAGCACTCACAGGCGCTCCCCACTGGCACACAGCTGGCCAGTTCCACCAGAAAGTCAACATCATAGCAGAGAAGAGAGAGTCAGTCTAAGAAAACGAGTGTTTAATCAGGAAACGAGAAGAGACGGGATAAGAAACTGATTACAGGAGAGTAATACCCCAGCCAAAAGAAACACGATTGTACAACTCCGAACGACCAGGATCAAAACATCCTAAGAGCCAGCAGTGTCCAGTGAGGGACACTCTTGAGAAAGAGCCCAAGCACTTCTAGCAGTCTCCAGGCAGCTTGGGGCAGTCTTGGACCTTGCCCAAGCTCCAGCCTCTGCCCTCAGCAGCTGCTGCAGAAAGCCGCAGAGGTGGCCCTGGCCCTGCTACTCCAGTCTCAGCCTTCTCTCAGCAGGAGGTGCTGAAAGGAATGGAGGGAGCACTGGCTGCACGCAGCAGTCCCAGCCTCTCCTGACAGGAGATGGTGTGTGGAGTAAGAGAAGCCCATACATAAAAAAAAGTTTACATATTTATAAATGCCAAAATAAATATTTAAGACAGACTCCCCCAACCCTCAAACACGTGCGCAATCACCCTGCAAATTGCTCGCAGGACAGCCTCCAGGGGCTCAGGGAAAAAAGCAGTGACTACACCACAGGGCAGCCAGCTCTACTTCCTTCTCATTTCCTGATGCTTCTGAAGCCTGCAGCCCACTGGGAAGGTGGAGGAAGAGCGAGCAAAGCAGAGCACCAACACGCAACAGTGCTGGAGAGGAATGTCATGGTATAAATACATCAGATCAGTGGTTTCCAACAAGTTAAAACTAAAATAAAAAAGACACCAGAAGGAAGGATGGTGTAAAATGGAACTACAACTATGCGGGGCAAAGGGTTGCGTGGAGCTCCGCCTGCTGTCATGGTGAGAAGGTGGTCATTTCCAGAGAGACCCTTTGCCACAGCTCCTTTGTCTGCTTGCCGCGCTTCAGGTTCTGGAGAATATCATTAAACTGCATCATGCCCATGGGAGTCAGGCAGAAGGCGCTTCTGGCGCTGCGGATGGCATTCACAAAGTCATCGTAGTCAGCTGGAGTGAGATGGATCAGCCGGTGATGGATGTACTGGATGGGAACAGGGAAAAAAGCCTTAAGGTATTTGCTCACTACACTCATGCTGGCATCACTCTTAGCAGGATTGAGGAGCTCCGGAGGTGACACATCACGCGATCCTGTTACCCCAGGAGAGGTCCCAGGACTCAGAGGCTCTTGCAGAGATGACAGCTAGCTCAAAAGACAGGCCAGAGCAACTGCCAGCGTCAGCAGGTGTTCTTTCCTTTGTGAGGAGCAGACCGTGGCATAGCACAGAGCAAAAGGGTCAGCTAGAGCAGATCTCCATCAACCACCAGCATCCAGCCCCCATACTATCCATTCTGCAGGTTGTACATGAACATGCTGGGTCCCATGTACATCACCCTCACTAAGGGGTATGGTAGGAGTAAGGCTTGCACTGAGTGGCTACAAAATATCTCTAGGGCTAGCACTCAGTCAAGGTCTGTTACTTCCCCAAAAGGACAAGACTAGTGTTCAAGAAATCTGTTTCTCTAATGGAGCTCAGAAAAACAACTCAAGTAAAGAATCTGTCATTTCCCAGAAATATCATCCAGGAGAAAGGACAGCTAACCAACCTGGAGATTATGTCCGCAGAATCACCTTTATGGTCACCTATTCAAAAGAAGTAGGTACATGAGGGGTGTTCTGTTTATCCTGTTGTAAGAAATGGGCAGCTGGCTCACAGAAATACATTTGTTCTGTTTTCAGTAAATCCTGAGACATCTCATCCATACTGGTGGGTGACCAAGCCACTCTGTCTATAAATGCCAGCACTTGCACATCAGCCAGCCATGCTAGGGCTTTGTTACAAGGCAAAGACAGACTACAAACAAGGAAACAACAAAAAAGCAAGAAAGAGAGGTAGACAGGCAGCTTGAAAACATAGTAAAGAAGAAGTACAGAAGTTAAAAGGCATGGATAACACTTATAGTGAGGAAGAAAGAAGATCAGGAACACAAAACCTCTCCATCCTGCGTGGTGAGCACAGGGGACAAGAGGCCTTGGAAGAACAAGTACAACATGGTCTTTCATATGCAGCCTCCATACAGGCAAGCAATGCCTATTCCAGGCTCTTCTGATAGGGAGGGGTGCATCAGGCAATAGGCCAGGTCAGCTACCAGTTCCTAAAGCCCCTTCCCCTCTCTGCACATGCACACAAAGACACCATCTGCAGGGCAGGCAGTGGCCTGGCAGCCTGACAGGCAGGAAGACACACCACATGTTACCTGCAAGTAAAACTGCTGACACCTCTGCACCAGCTGATGGAAGGCTGGGGTGCGCAGGTGGTTGTGCACATGGGCAGGATTGAGCCTCTGTAGAGCTTCCATGATGATCTCCTGCAGCACGAAAGGGCTCAGCACCCCCTTGGCTGCACCAACACAAAACTGATGCACATAGTTTACACCTGCACAGGAAAGTCAGAACAACAGTGTTAAGGCAAAAGACAATCAAGAGATCAGACGCTTTCCAGCAAGAACTTGGACTTGTAGCAACTTCTTAGTGTAATGTATCCTCCAGCAGGCTTGGGGGAAGAGTCTAGCAAACTCATGGGGACAAGTGATTATTCTGATATATCCATCAGGTCTGTGTAGAACAAGGTACCACCTCAGTCACTGATATTGCCCGTTCACCTGTCGTTAAAAGGGATATGAAAGAAAATGAATGTGACAGGGTAACTACAGAGACAAGAATGCGCTGCACCTCCTCCCCTTGCTTCCTGCGTGCCCATCTAGGAAGCACTTGCAGCCTCAGCACCCAGGTCTTGCGGATGCTGGAAAGGGATTGAAGTTTCTCCGCTTATGTCTACAGTAGAGCTTTGCTAACAGTAGCATAAGTCATGCTGTTTGTAGAGCTGTTTTTAAGTTCTTGCTGCTGATGAAAGAATTAAAAAACATTAAATGATAAAAAAGAGCCAAGATGAAAGTCTAAGTAAAACAGAACAACAAAAATCACTTGGTGGTTTGAGCACCTATTCCTATAAAAGGAAGGCATTAATACACACAAAGAGAGAAATATCTACAAGAAAGTAGAAAGAAAAAAGTTACTGTTAACAATCCTTGTCCAATCTCATGCACTTCAAGTGCCTCAAAATTCAACAGCATGCCTAGAGAACCCAGAAAAGGGACAACTGCCTGGATGAAAGAGCAGCAGGGATCTTCTGAAACACTCTCAGAAATGAGATCAGGATACCAGCTCACCTCATCTTTGAAGTTTCAACTCTTGGGAGAGCTCCTCCCCCACCCTCCTTGGTCCAAATCCCAGGAAGATTTCTGCTGAAGTACTGCTCTGAACCTTACCTAACTTTCCAGCTAACCCAAGGAGCCATTTTACATCCTCCCTGTAGTGTGGGCTGCGGGAGAAGTTGTTGGGATGGTCGATGTGAGTTCTTCGGCCAAGCATCTCCAGAGCCAGCATCCCTGTGGGAGAGGGGCAGCCAGAGTCAAGCAGCGCTTCTGCCCAGTAAGACTTAGTCTAGCACTTCACTCACTGCAGCACTACCTCACTGGCCTGCCCTTCATCAGCTGAAAATTCCCTCGCTGCAAAGAGGCTACAGAGAAACAAAAGGCCCGTCTTGGAGGCTGTCACCAAAGGAAGCAGCTGGATCCACTCCAGGCTAGGGAATCTGCACAGCCGTCACACCCCTCTAGAGCTGCAGAGACACAGCAGGGTCAAGCACCAAAGGCTGACAAAAGGTGTCCTGAAAGCAACAGATATGCTTCAGATTTTGCAACAGAAAGGCTACCTAAATCAAACTACTTGGCTGCAAATACAGCAGGCCAACAGCAAGCTGTAGTAGTGTCAATCTGCAGACTTTTCACTCATTCCACTACAGTTCTTCACACAAATTCTCCCATTTAAACTGTTTTGAAATACCAATAGGCACTATGTAATGCAAAAGCCTGTCCTGATCTTCCAGACCCTCTTCCCCCATCCCCCTGTCTGTTATTCAGACTACAGGAAACGCATTTCATGGCTTACTATTTACCCTATGATGCTTCCCATAACATCTGCACCTCTTACTGACTGACAAGTACTTTCTTCTCTAGCTTTCAACAAAAAACTCCAGCAATCTCCAAATACCTTTTCTTCAATTTCTTGCTGTTTCTCTTCCTTTGCTGCCCTGCAATGGCTTTGCTTATCTTAGGAGGCTTCATCCTTCCTCCCCAAGTACCTGCTGGGTTGGACTCTGATGATATATGAGCATCTTAGCGCAGTCTGTGCTCAATCCTTGTACCAATGGTAATTTCAGGCAGAGACTATTTCCTCATAACTAGTGTGACTGGAAAAGGAATACTAATTACATACCCACACTCCATGTCAGTCTTCAACCACCTAGTTGGAGAGGCACAGCGCACATCCCTCTGTGCACTTGAACACTCAACTGGTATTAAAAGAGTTGTGCCTGCATCATCCATCAGAAGCAGGAACTGAACTCCATATTCTCACAGACACAAATTCCACACTCACCTCTGCAGAGCCCCATGCAGACTCCTCTAAAATACACCAGCTGAAGGGCAAGACTCTTCCCAGCTCTAACCCACTTAGCTTTCTCCTTTACTCCCATAGTTCTCAACAGCAACTGATCAACCTTACATTGTTTTGCCTCCGTTTTAACTTCCATGTATAATTATGAACTGGCTTTCTCCACGTAGCTAGGATGTCATCATCCCCAACACGTGCAGTAGCAAGTTGCCAAACAGTAAAAACCTGTAGCCAGTAGCCCTGCCCTGAATCCCTCTCAAAGGGGTCACAGAAACCCGCTCGGCCGTCCTTACCAACTCGGTGTGCAGAGTGGAGGTAGTGCAGACCCTGGGGGCTCACAGTCTGACTGTGCTGCTCATCCTCGGCAGGAAACCCTCCTGTAACGAGGGAGTTGGGCTGTGAGGACAGAGTTGTCAAGGAAGCCCCCTGAATCGCTGGGAACGTTGATCCTGCATGGACACTTCCTACTGAAGAGAGCAAAACAGCAGTATTAGGACCCATCGACCAAGCCAAAGAGAAGTTTTACTTGGGCCATCGTCTCCCTCAGCTGACCACCTCCTGCCAGTGTAGTTTTGTTACTCTAAACAAAACAATACAGCAACCAAAAGACATGAGCTTACAGCTGAAATACAATGGGCTAAAAGTATTTCTATTTTGTTTGCAAGCAGGGCCTAAGGGAGCTGATTACACACTTGCCCATCTCTTCTGCAGTACAGCATGGACACGGGCATCATCCACGTTTTACATGTAAATACACGTGTTGACTCAAAGATCCTTACGATTACTAAATGACGTCTGGTTCTGATTTCTCATCCAAAGAAAAAAGCATCTGATGAGAAACTGCTGCGGAAGATCATTGAGCAGGAACAGTATTAAGTCTCTCAAAGAAAGCCCAACACTGTAAGGTTTCTCTGTTTGCAGTCAGCTATGGGGGCAGAACGGTACGGGAGGCTAGCTGCCAACTGGCCCCCGTGAAGAACTGCTGCTGCACACCCTGGAGCAGGTGTCTGCAGTAAAAACAGCAAGGAAACTTGAGAAGGTTCTGTCTCCTTTGGACACTGAACTAATACAGGCAAATTTAAGGGAAATCACAAGAAAATTCATTATATTGTACTACATAAACATGTATAGACAGCAGTTAACACTGAGCCAGTAATCTGTACTCTGACAAGGGACTCAAGTTAATCTTTCTCTCTCAAGAAACACATGGACAGGAAAACACAAGGTCTACTTGAGAATTCCAGAGCAGAGACGCCATTAGTTGTGTGCACGCTGTTACAGTTTATCTGTGGTGCTGCTGCACCAGCTTGGGCAGTGCTCCAAATTCTGATTTCTTCTCTTTCTCTGCTACCTCCAGCACTTTTATTTTTAATGTTCGCTAGTGAACAGCTGAACACCTGAGAACAATATGCTTCCCAGGACAGATCTGCCTGACCTCCTCAGCCAAGCAGACACACAGTGCCAAACAACCCTCAAAGTGGGGCAAAATCCATGCTGCATTTGACGTCTGTCCAAGGAGAGTAACCCACAAGAATGAACTGAGTTGTTGCCAGAGCTCAATTGTCATCATGCGAGTATGTACTCCAGGAACAGCAAAACACTATTTTAAGAACTGAAAACAGAAGTCACTGAAAGCCATAGACAATGGCAACTAGAAAGGGTGAAGCTGTTTTTTCCTTTAATTATTTTAAGTGCTCTAGCATGAGTTAACAGTTCTAGCAGATTCGTAACTCTTTGGGGGAGTAAATAAATGTTTTCTCACCATTAAGAGTCACAACATCAACTAAGGCTGTCAGAAAATGATGCTCTTCAGATCCCAAAGCCTTCAAGACTCTTCTATTTAATTCTGTGATGGCTTTGGGTATTTAAATTAAAGATAGTGCACTTAAAAATAACTGAAAAGGAATTCCTTTTCTCCTGATAATCTGGACACAAAGGAGGCCAACACATTTCTTAAGTGTCTTTCCACATGCCAGTCTTCCAGAACCTACTGAGCTGCAAAGCACTGATAGACAAAGCGAATGCAAAAACGAACATCAGAGCCTCTTCAGTTAGGGTGTAACGAGCCTGGGTCTGACCAAGACATACTAGTGCAGAACCCCATGGCAACGAGAACATGTCCACAGCTCAGTCAACATCTGCTGTCCCAGTGCCGCACACTACTTGATGGGTCTTCACCGCCATTCCAGCCCCAACACAACATGTGAGCAATCAGCGGACTGCCATTGACGTGGTTCTGCCAGAACATCTGTCCTCTTCACAGAGGTTCAAATTTCAGGTACTACATGCCTCTAGTTTCTTAGGGCGGGAAAGATATCTGTTAGTGCTACTGTCTGCTTCTTGCACTTTCTGCAAGAAGTTCATCTGACCCAAAGGAATCACAAATCTGCTCAAGATCATCTATGCTCACCTTGTTCTAAGGAGAGGCTGTCAAGGAAAAAAAGGAAGAGGGCCAAAGCTCTAGTAAGTTAGAGGTCAGAAGGGCCAAGACAACCCCAAACAAACTTCAGTCTGAGAGGAAAAAATAATCTCCATACTGGAAATTTATCCAGACAGAAATTAAAGCTCCACTAGCTGAATCAGGCCACATTATGAATCCCAGTACCCACGAGCATGCACATATTTAGGCTGCATTGGATTTGGTCAGAGTTCAGAGCAAGAACTCTGCTCCCAGCTGATGAAGGTGAGGAGCAGGACTTGGGAGGATACAGCTAGGAGACACGGTAAACAAACCTACACTATGCACAACGCAGGGCTGTAACACTTACTCGCAACATTGGAAGACAGTGACAGCCCTGTCTCGCTGTGGTAGGGATGCACCGCTATCTGCGTCATGGATGGGACTGGCACACCAGGGAATGACACGGCCGTAGCTGCCAATGATGGCGTTGTTACCGAATAGGGGTACTGCGCTCCTATGAATGCTGGATGGACACTCTAAAATAGAAGAAGACAAACAACAGTCATGCCTGCTTTATCTGACCATTTCAAAGTCCAAAACATGATGTCCCCACACTAACCCCAGAGCATGGGAAGTCCAATGACAAGAAGGAGGAAGCAAAGCAAGAAGCAGGACCACTACCTTGCACCACAAGACAATTGCATCTGCTTGCTCCTCCTCCATTTAAATCTGATCACTTTGCACAGAAACCTTCCAAGAACTTTTCAAAAGTGGCAGAAGCTAAAATAAATTTTGTTAATTTTCCCGTTGTAGTCTCTATTTAGTCTCAAGATGTCAAGTGCCTTGAGTGTTCTGAAAAGCTATAGAGCAATCAAAATTAAAAATTACTGATATACTTTGTATTCTCTTCAGACTCTACATGCACCCACAGCTCAAAAGCTGAGCTGGAGAGCCAAAGTAGGTCTCAGAAATCAACAAGTGAGTGAGTGCAGAACCTAGACCTCAAAGCATGGCAGATCTCAGCCCCACGCTCTCCCCAGTCAGACACACTCCCTCTGGAAGCAGTTACACAAAATTTCTGTAAACAAGCAAGCTACAAGCAAGACTCACCTGGGGGTACGCTGAGCCAGGCACTGGGAAGACTGCTGGACGCGGCATGTGCTGGATAGTGTGTCCAATATACTGGGGATTACAGGGAATGTGAGTCTGAAGGGTGGTGTAAGGATGGAGGCCCTGGGTGTGTGTGTGCGCCATTGCCGGTCCCGCCATCGTGTGCTGCTGGTACATGGTTGACCCCACAGAGATCACTGGCATGACCGTTGCTGCTGCAGTTACTGCAGCTGCCACTGTTACAGTGGTTGGCTCAGAGGTCACCCGGTTGTCTGTCAACCCACGTGCTGCTTCTGAGGCAGCCCGTGCACCACTGGCACTGCAGCCAGTGGCACCTTCTCTCTGGGCTGGAGTCCCACCGACAATCTGTTCATAAAGCCAGTACCACTGGTGAGCTACTTCAAAGAGGACTTCTGGGTACACGCCACCTCCCTTGGCTGCCTCTTCTACTGCCATACAGGCCTTTTCCAGCATCAGATTGTCCTGAAGGCGGTGGGAAAAAAAAGTAGAAGTGAAGAATGAAAACAGAAACACAAGAACGCAAAACTACAACAAGAGAAACGTATAACACGCGCGAAAATGAGTGATACTCTGGGGAGCAGCTAGATCACCAACTACGCAGCAGAATAACGAGAGCTACTCATGAAAGACAAATCCACAGAACTGAGACTAAGGGCTGTTTGGTGCTAGAGAGGAGCCAATCCCACAAGTAACAGCACGTCTCTTATGCTTGAAATTGGCATGTGGCAGCTAGTCAGACCCCACGTGATGCTCACCTGTTCCTTGCACTGCACCAGAGCCCTCTGGATCTCATTTGGGTTCAGGGCATGGGCATGGGGCAGGCAACTAAGTGCCAGTTCAGCAGCTGCCCGCACCATGTTGGAGTCTCTGGCCCGTGAGGCTCTGTCTGCCAATGATGCCACTTCTGGGGGCGTCAGATGTCCATCCCAGCATTCCACCAGGATGTTCAAGGCTGCACTACCAATCTCCATGGCCTGTCCTAAGAGTAAAAGAGAAGACTCTCATGCTCATCATGCCCAATGAAGTTCCTGTCAGCTATCCCTCAACAGGAGGTGCACTTATTACTTCCTTCAGTAGCAGCAATAGGCTGCCCCATGGCTCCTAATAGGTGCTTCTTAGGCTTCAAATCAAATATAGGCTCCTCCCAAAACACAGGACAGGGAAGAGTCCTTGATAAGCAAGCAGTGAGTGAGGGTATCATTATCAAAGTGAAGCCAAAGATGCATTTGAGGCAGTGAGAGGAACTCGACAGAGCTGAATATAGTACCCACAAACCACAGCCTGGACAGCTGCTCTATTTCCATTATGTCAGGAAGATGTGACTTTTCAAAGGTGTGGGTTTTAGGCTCTAGAAGCCATGTGGTACAAAGCAGGCAGTAGGTCTGGGTACAAACAGAAGGAGAAGGAAAGTGAAATGCTGTATCAGCCAAAGAGCATGTTCAAACTTGACTAACGTCTGTCTCTTCAGCAGAGCCCCAAAGCACACGTTAAGACCAGTCTACATGTACCTCCTTTTCCCAAAACCTTTGGAGTAAGGGTCTGTGGCTCTTGAGGACTGAAACAAAATACTGTGCGAGTTACAGCGTTTTGCCAGCAACAGCTTACATGACTACCACAGCACATCAGCATCATCAGATTGGGGAATAAGCTCACCCCCTGCCCCTTTCTGCCCAAAATCAAGCTTCCCAATTAAGTTCTGCTGTAACCTGTGATCCAGGAGACATAGGAGGAGTAAGTTCGAGAGAGCCAGTTGGGAGACACAAAGTTGTGCAGCCCTAGTGCATACAGCCCAATCTCAAAGGCGCAGAGGTGAAGGTTGCGGTGTGGTCCCTGGTGCCCACCACTGGAGGAAGGGTGGGTGAAGATGGAGGTACTGCTATTTCCACCTGCTTTGATAAGAACTGTCTTGGCCAATTCAAAGTAGAAGTGAGCAGCTGCCTCTGAAGGCTGGTTTGGGACATGAGGAGCATGGCTCTCCAGCCGCCTCCCTTTATACCTAGAAGAAACAGAAAATTTTCAGGCAGTGACAGTACTCCAAGTTCTCCAGTTTGGGCGCAAATTTCCTGTCTTTAGGGTCCAGAGGGAACAAAGCAAACTCTCCCAGGAAAGTACTTCCTGATGCACACGTGCTCATTCCCTGATGCCAGGCCTGAAGGCTGCCTCTGTGCATCGGTACTATTCATTACCTGCCAACTTCCACCGTCTTTGCACGGGCTCCCCCACTGGCTCTCCTGCTGCCACTGGAAGACGAAGATCCCAGGGAATCACTTGAAGAACTGCTGATGCTGTCACTGTCCTGTCCTCTGCCCCAGGATGTAGTTGCCCATCCCCCACGTAGGGGACGTCGACTGAGCGTTGGAGAACTGTCAGAGGTGGTTTCAGGAGCACTGCTGTCAATACTAGCCATGCCTACAACACCAGAACACACATGGTAACGTTGGCAGGTAAACTTCTACACATCACCGGCAGTCCTAAGACCAGTCATGTCTGAGAATTTAACTTTGCAAACTAAAAGAGATTAAATCAGTTTGGCCACAGATATCACAGTCACTTTGCAGTTCTTGGATTAAAAAGCACAAGAGTCTGAGAACAATGTGTCTTTACTTTCCCCTTCACACCATATCCCAAGCCCCTACTCCATTTGCTAAGCTCTATGGCAGAGTATAGCAACAAGAAACAAATATACATACAAAGTCAAGTTCTATAGATGTCCTTCCGGTGCAGGACGCACAATTTACACAAAGATTTTCCTCAGCTTCTAATTTATATCGTTCTGAAGAGAAGTGTGTGGGGCAGCAGCTCATCTGAACTTGTTTCTGGACCCAGGAGCTCAGTGCTCTGCTACCTGAGACCAGCAACCATTCTGTTCCAGATACCTAATTCATTACCCAGAACATAGCCGCTGTGAGAAAAGTACACACATGGTAAAAAGCAGTATAGAAGAGGGTGGGGAGGAAATCTGTGAATCAAAACCTGCTTCTCCATGCCAAACACCTCAGAGACAATCAGCTGCTCCTGTAGTACAGGAAAGGCTGACAAGTGGAGTGAAAGAGCAAGAGAACAACTGCAACCTCAACATGGTGCCTGGCACAGCACTAGGTGTCAGCCACTACCTGTGTGTTTCTTCTTTTGTCTGACAGGTGAACCCCAGCATCGTCCATTGTATCCACCTCGGTTTCCAAGGGCCAGACGACTGGGGACCTTTCCCTCTTGTTTCAAGACAGTGGATTCCCCGGCTGGCTCACAGGGGGACCTCTGAGAGCTCTCTGCATAAACAGGACAGTGACAAGGTAAACATTATGATTTGTTTCTGCATCTCTAAAATCATTAAAAGACACAAGATCTTTATAAAATGAGTGGTATTTATGAGCAGGATTATCTCAATTTTCTTTCCATATTAAGCATTTCATCAGACACCAGGCCAAAAACATTGAAGCTTAATAACATAAGATTTAGAAAATCTGCTGCAACACAGTTTTATAGCAAAAATGCTCCAGCAACCCTAACCTTATTGCATTCAACCTCAGCTACAACAGATCTCTATGGGAAGAGTTTAGAGAATATCCACTTTCCACCAGGTGCTACTGCATGTAATGCTTGTAACTTAAGTGAGAGGATGGCTTGAAGGATATCACACCCTGTTATCTCTAATGACCTTCAGCAATCTTAGTTATTTATCTTGTATCAAGGCATCTGACCCAGTTTATAAGTTTTTGAACACTGCACCTCTGATAAAACCCTAAAAGATGGAATCACAATGGTTTTACAATAATTGGCTAACACTGATGGCTCAAGATACGAAAGCCTGAAAGTTAGCTGGAATTTCTATGCAACAACGTGTACAGAAATGGATTCAGATAAACAGACAATGGGAAATGCTGTTCTAGTAACCACCAAACAGCCAGATGACAACATAAATCCCTCTGACTACTTCTCAATACAGACATGAATTTACAGTTCCAGTTTTGCACTGATGACAAAAGGGTTTCAGCATAACCCTTATAAATCACCTCCTTACCCTGTGCACTCTTCTCTACAAAGGTCTCAGGACTGCTCTGAACTGCTGGGCTTACACCGGCTTGCTGAGTGACAGAGGTCCCTGGAAGCTGCTGGATAGCTGCAGTGGACTGGGCAGCATGTTTGGAAGGAGATTTTTGATTTGCTACTGTAGGCTTGCTGGAGGAGTAGAAGGAACTCAGAGTCTGTGGCTTGTGAGTCTGACTCTCTCTGTCCAGGAGTTTGTCTAAAATCTTTAACAGCAAGGAGGGAGGGGGAAAAAAAAAGAGCTTTTCAGATGGGTGAGAGAACAGGCATTATACTAACAAACAGCGGGAAAGTACCAAATCAGTTTCCTGGAAGACAATAATCCACTCGATTGGAGACGAAAGAAAATGTTTATTCTGTAGAAGGAGGCATTGCCTTCTTGCACTGAACATCAGCTATGCACAGCTGAGAGCAACGTGACCTGCGCTAAGGAAGCAACGATTCATTTGTGCTCAGTAATATCCCCATTGTCACTTCAAAAACCCACTGGCTTCTCTTGAAAAGCAACTAAAACTCACAATACAGAAGTAATTCTGCCACTTATTTTTAGATGACTGATATCATAGTCTTCTTGTTATTCCCTATAGCAGAAAAAAGCATAGCGAAAGAGCTTCTCCTTTAGGAGACAGAAATACACTAATAGTATTCTTGTTGGGAGAAGTGCTTCTGAATATAAAAGATTAATAAAAACCTTCCTGCAGCTTCAACGGTTTTTGATAAGTTTTTTCCTCTGGGGCATGAAATTGGGGCAGAGTTGTACTCTCTTGCACAGGACATTAAGGCACAGGTGGATTGAACTTGTGTATAGAAGAAGTGAGAGATTAAAAAGCCCCTGCAGCAAAACAGAAACAATCCCCACAAACACAGACACTACATCCTGAAAATCCCTGGTACAAAAGACTTTTTCTAGCAGAAAAGCAAAAACATTAAATACAATCAGAAAGAATCTCTCAACTGGAGCTTCAGAAACCTTTGGTAAGAGTGCCTCTTCCAGGGCAATGCATACTGTGCAGTCATATTTTGCATCAGTGAAAGAATATAAACACTACAACATAGTTTGCAAATCATCAGTACATGACATAGTGACTTATGCTCACTGGGAAAACTCTGAAATCCATCAAAACACAACCATGGTTTTCTCTGCATCCCCCTGTCCCCTTTTAAAGGGAGGCTCACCTTCTTCAGCTTCGATTGATCATCCTTGTAAGTAATCATCAGGGCTAGTGCCAGATCTCCCTTCTCCCTTCGGGTGCCTTCACACAACAGAGGATGTTCTGCTTCGCTGACAGTTGTCTTCATGCCTACAAGGCCAGAAAAGAGAGAGATGAAAGGACAAGTGAGCCCATGGGACTACACCGCATCGTTAGCACTACACATACACTTCAGACTATTTTATTCACCTCACAGTCAGGCAAAAGAAGAATTTTTCTTTTTTTTCCTGTTAGCTTCAGAAATAGGTCATGAATAAACAGAAGCTGCTGTATGCCCCCAGAATACTAAGCTTGCTACGACTGTCAGAGCAACCTGACCATAATATGCCATGAGAAGAGAGGCCAGACACGTCCACAACTTCATCTTGAAACAAACTTTTCCAGTTTCTGCAGATGTTACAGGCCAGCATTTCTGCACCATACAGAACTCATCTTTCAGAGATGAGGCAACAGAGGACAGGTCTGGTTTAATTCATTCTACTCCTTCTTTTGCATGCATCTTTAAAACAGGTATATACCACTGTCAGCATAATACCTGTAACTACTGCTTTGTTGCTGAAGCTGATAAATGAGAGGTAGGAATCCATTATTATGCAAAGATCCTGAATTACACGGTAATGTTTGAGAGCACTTCTGTTAGTCTTTTCACCATGTTGTCTAACCTCTTCTGAAATGATTGTCTTTTGTTCTCTGAATCTGCCTGTCTTTATTCAAGTCTAGGCGATAAGTCTTCCACAACAAAAGAGCAAGAAGAAAGCTAAAACCCTACACTAACAGTAGTTCCTGTCCCATACCATCCTTCAGTTTTTTACAGTTTTGCAAAGGTACCTCAAACCTGGCATGCAGAATCTTTCTGCATCTAGTTCTGACAAACTGTGCAAACGCTTTCCTTTCTGTACCAAACTGGAACAAGCTGTCATCTCTTACCAACCAAAATGAGGCCAAATGCAAAACGTGGATGAGGAAAAGCTCTTCTTATGAAAGATTCTTACCAAGAGCAGCAACAGCTGCTTCAAAACCAAGCTCTTCGTCTCCAGGCATTTCATTATTCCAATTACGACTTGGGGGCCGACAGCCCGTAGGAGAAACCACTGAAAGAAGACAAGAGAATTAGTGCCCAGCTTTCAGAAACAGGATCTCGGGGTAAAAGCTATTTCTGAGAGCTTTCCAAATTTGCAGAGCTTCCTGTGGTCCTATTCCTAACCCTTGTAGCAGTTTCAAGACCACAGCACTGTCTTGTTTTTTTCCCTTTTTATCTCTCTGAAATCAGAAGGCTCCAAACTAGGCAGGTATATTGCCAAGTAAGTCATCTAATCCTAGGTTGTTGGTTTCTTTTTTAAAATACTAGATTTGTATTATCTTCTGCTGAATATAAGCGGTCTAAAAGCAGAAAAGTCAATCATTTTAATTATTTTACAAAAGCACACAGACAGTGCTGGAATACGGTAAGTTTCCAGTTGTTTTCAAAAGTAAGCCCAAGAAAGAATTCATATCTCCAGAGCAACATGGAAGCAAGAAGAAGCAATGGTGCAGGAAGAATCAAGATTAAATTGTTCTTATCCAGAGGACAGTTTCTCTTCGAAAACCCCTCAAGACTTGGAATCTCAGATCCCCTTTGCACGTTCAAGCCAACGCAGACAGTACCTGGAGAGCACAGGACATCAAATATAAAGCTAGCCAACATGAGAGGCAGGACAGGACGATAATCACATAATGTTCCCTCTCGCAGTTCTTCAGCTCTTCCTCGAATAGTATTCATCTCATTAGTGACCAAGGGAATCTTCTTCAAGAGGGCTGCAATCTCAGACTCCTGATATGCCAGCTTCACCTGGTGGTATCCACAAGGAAGCAGAAGAAGCTGTCATCAGCACCATTTTTCCCTATACGTATGCTGAAGTACAGCAATAGTTTTTATTGGATTACATTAGAGCAGGTTTTAGCACCCAAGCCATCTTTACCATTCCTTCCACAGTAAACACAGATATTCAAGTTTAATACAGGTCTTGCCTCAAATTTATACACAGTCTCCTTATTTACTCAAATTATCATCCTTGAACTTTCAGAGGAACATCAGGAGAAGCATTTGGCTCGATAAGTCAGTGTAATAAAGTCGATAAGTCATGTCTTGTAGGAAAAACAGGATGCTAAGCTAAGTGATACACCCATCAGAGACAAGAGGGACTGACTAGCAGAAGAATGGCATGGAGCGGCAGCAAGCACAGCATACCAGGACGAAGACCTACTACATTCTACTACTCTGTGCCACTTCAGCATTCTTTCCATTTTGAACATGTGAAAGTGATTGTTTCCTCCAAAACAGCTTAGGTAGCTAGTGACTGCCGATCTTGCATTTTTAATCTTCTAATCAGACTGCAAGAAGTACAGATAATCAGTGTAACAAGCGTACTTGCTGGATTACCAGCAATAATACACACCTCCAGGGACTGCTCAACACCGCAGTCAAAGCAAGGTGCCCACAAATCTCATAGACAAGGCCTTAATTGGACCCTTCTCTTTTCTAAACAGGAAGCCTAGTAGTAATTAGGTAGTGTCCAAAACGATGCATCTGTGCTGTGCACATGCTTACATGCTTAAAAATGAAGTATCAGCAAGAGCAATAATTTTCCAACATGGAACAATTGCAGCAGTTCACTCTAAGGAATACACTTTAAACCATTTCACCAATGCAAGTATAGACAATTCAGTTTACAAATGGCTTCTTCTTCCTCAGATTAGCTAAGCAAACATGAAACACTAAAGATAACAAGAAGTAAGTTGCTCTAGTTGAAATAAAATACTCATAAAAAGATACTGTTCTCATTTAAATATTTTTTGGACTCGATGATCTCTCGAGGTCCCTTCCAACCCCTGCAATTCTGTGATTTTCAAGTCTTCAGCTTCATGTGAAATCATAAGCCTTGTGGCACTGAGGTCTTATCTTCCTTTCAATGAAGATAACCCCAGATGAAGTGGTATTTCTAATCAAGTTTCTGGCAGATCAACATGTGCTTGGGATTTGTGGACATTTTGTCTCAGTATAAACAATTTTAAGGAAACATATAAAAGCATAATGAAGCTTCAAGAATTTAAATGGGAACCATATAAGCATAAGTATTCAAGCAGAACAATGTTGATCACAGATACTGTCTTTTCAAAACGTTTTGTACCTCCAAAGCCTTGGTAGAGGCAGGTGGTCTCTGCAGCTCCAGTGCAAACATTCCTATTTGGAAGGCCAGGTTGTGGTACTCCAGCCTCTCGCTCAATACAGTCAGTAGGAAAGCAGCTTTGGACAAGGTGTTGGTTGCCATCCACGTTTGCTTGCTGGTTGATACCTTGTTCTTTTTGCCCTGTTTGAGGAGAAATTTGTAACAGGCCACTTTTCTAAGCATCCCAAATGATGCTATGCCTGTCCTCCTACTCTTTGCAATAATTGAGACAGGAAGAATAAAACACATTTAAAAGTGATTGCCTTTCCTGAGGAATCACAAATCCCAGTCGTTATTGATGACCATTACTCCTTGCCCTATCTCATCTCATCACAACACTGTAAAGAGCTGGTTTGTTGATAACAGTTATGTCCACCATTGGACTGACACTGAGCAGGCAGGTGTTGTATGCCTGTTCCTTCTAAGGGAACCCTTCCACACAATAAACATGGCTTAGTGCCACTACAAGTGATTTTCCTGAAGTTTACACTTTCTTCTTTCCTATCCGACCCTCTATTCTAAAACAAAAAAGCTCCTAACATTTCCAGTGCACATTATGGAATAGGAGACCAAGGTTTTGAAAAGAAACACAAGCAACAGGCAAGTCACCTGTACAAATCTACACAAAAATCAAGATCATCTTGCTGTATAGTCTCATAGCACACAGTAGCAGGTATGTCTTAAAGAAAATATCCTTTGAAATTGATGTTAAATGGGATGTTTTGCTCAACCATATTTAAAATAGATTCCTAAAGGAGCTGCAGCTCTCAACAAACCAAGCTTCTCTCACACAAGGAAAAAGAGAAGGAGCTTGTAATAAAACCAGAGTTTCTAAAAACTCCCAGTCCTGTTGAATGGCCTCTTACATTCTTCCTCCCTTTCATTCACCCACAGATGCACAGTGATCAGATTAATGACAGCCAGAGAAGTTCAACCTGAAGACAGCATCAATGAAGGGCCCTGAATCACAGTAAATGAGAAAAGCCTAGGAATGCTGTCATACCCATCCCACATCTTCTGCATCAGTCTCCACCTCCAAAACAAGTACTCTCTACCTTAGTTGGTGGCTGCTCCACTTTGAGATCTGGAGGGTTGGCTAACAGGTCCCTGGCAAGCTCCACAGTTAAGTGACATGCTTCATTACTGTATCCATGTGCATACAGGGCTTCTGCACAGGCAAACAGGATCTGCGAGAAAGAACAGATGGTCATATTCAAACCGCACTCTGCCAGGCTGGAGCTAGCCTGCTCAAACCACTTGTCTCAAAGCCTCTCTAAAACACAATTCACAATTAACCTCAGCAGCAGGCACTCGCAGAGAGCAACTTGCCTGGACTTTCACTACCATCCCTTATCTTGCATGATTAGGTCTCATCCTCCCTCCAAGTACTGTAAGAGATCAGAGAATAACTCCAAGGAAACTAAAACTCAAACTGACTATAACTATTCCCACGTTATCTCCATTTTGGCTGCTTGCTCATATAGGTGCAAGCCCTAAACATAGATTGAGGTTATTACAGGAACGTGACACCATCTATTCAGACTGTCTCTGGCCTTCCAAAGAACTTCTGCTTACACAGTTGGATATAATTTTTTCATGGTGGACATTCCTTGAGCTTACTTATTTTGAATTCCAGCTCAATTTTCACAGAATCAAAGAATGATTGAGGTTATAAAGGACCTTTGGAGGTCATCTTGTCTCACAGCCCTGCTCAGGCAGGGACATCTAGACCAGGTTGTCCAGGTAGCTTTTGAAGATCTCCAAGGAGGGAGACTCCACAGCCTCTCTGGGCAGCCTGTGCCAGTGCTCTGTCACCCACAGACTGAAGAAGCGCTTCCTGGTGTTCACATGGAACCTCTTGTGTGCCCATCACTTTTTTTCCTGGCACTGGGCACCACTGAAAAGAGCCTGGCTCTGTCTTCTTTGCACCCTTCCTACAGGTATTTATGGACATTGGTAAGATCCCCCCTGAACCTCCTCTTCTCCAGGCTGAACAGTCCCAGCTCTCTCATTCTCTATTCACAGGAGAGATGCTGCAGCTCCTTAATCATTTTGGTGGCCATCCACGGGACTCTTTTCAGCATGCACGGGTCTCTCTTGTACCAGGGGGGGCCAGAACTGGACACAGTACTCTAGGTGTGGCCTCACCAGTGCTGAGCAGAGCACTCCCTGGAGCACTCCCTTGACCTGCTGACAATGCTTTGCCTAATGCAGCCAAGAATACTGTTAGTCTTCTTAGCAACAAGAGCACATTGCTGACTCATGTTCAACTTAATATCCATCAGGACCTAGGTCATTTTCTGCAAAGCTGCTTTCCAGTTAGGTAGCCGCCAGCATGTACTGGTGCCTGAGGTTGTTTCTACTCAGGTGCAGGACTTTGCATTTCTCCCTGTGCAAAGAGATTCTTGTCAGTCCACCTCTCCAGTCTGTTGAGGCTCCTCAGCACAACTGCCTTGTATATAACCCGGTTTCGTGTCATCTGTGAATTTACTAAGGGTGCACTCAATTGCATCATCTAGATCATTAATTAAAATGTTAAACACAACTGGACACAGTACGGACCCTCTGGGGGTACTCTGCTCGTTATTTTGCCATTTCTAAATGGCTAGAAAATGAAGTATGCACTGTTTTACCTACATTTGCAAGTTCTGGAACGCAAGGTGGGACCAGCTGAAACTAGGACACACTTGAAGTGACCATAGTAAAAGGGAATTAAGCTTGTAGGTAACAAAGAAGTTTGATACCAGCACATTAAGACTCTAGATACCTTATGATGTAATGGGTTATGATGACTTGATAGTCAAGCACTTGATATAACAACATACTAGGTCAAGTGTGACAGCTAGAAGGGTGGTGAGACCATGAAGTACACAATGCATGAAGTAAAATGCAAAATGGTGTTTTGAACTAGATTCAGCTTACCTCCATCCGGTTTTCCTGCTCCAAAGGCTTTATACCAGCAAATATATCCTGTTCTTCTTCATTTCCGCCTTCAGCTTTGTCATCATCTTCCTTGGCAACCTCTTGTGGATTCATATAGTATACCTGATAATCGTCTTCCTCTTCTCCATCATCACCTCCCCCTGCTGCACCATTCTCTCCTACTTCTTCTGGCTTCAAGCTCACACCACCACTGTTCTCATCTGCAGAAGTCAGGTCATCATCCCCACTACCCATTTCCCCCACAGGATCCTTGGGTGATTTCTTGGCTGTGGAACTGCTCCTGATGCTGGGCTCAGGTCCCTCAGAGAAGTACACCCCACCATCCTCCTCAAAGGTATCCCTGTAGCTCCTGCTCAGTGGGCTTTCTGTAAAACTAAATGTATTGCTGGCTTCTGCACCCAGAGCCAAGCTGCTGTCATCCAGGCTCATCTCTGCTAAGTCTGGCTCCAGAGAGCTGTCTTCACTGCTCATGCGACGTTTCCCACTATGTTTACTGGTCAAACTTTTGCTCACTGGTAACTTGGCTTTGCCCACTGCAGTCTTATACACAGCTTTATCACCTTCTGCTGAAAGTCGTCTCAGAACCCTCTGTGGCGTTTCAGAGACAACTTTCCGCTTTCCAGTAAGTTCCTTTGGACGAACTGCTGGCTCCTGGGGAGAGGGACGCAGCCTGTCCCCAGACTGCAAGCACGGTCCCCCAGGCTCCTGTCCATGGGCCCTACCAGCCTCACAAGCAGTTTCTGTGCACTGCAACCGGCAGCTCTTCTGTTGGATGGCCTTTACCCAACAGAATGAGTTTTTCTTGTCAGTGCTGCTATACGTGATCCCAGGAATGGGATAAGCTTCCTCCCAGTTGAAGTAACAGGCTTCCACTGCTGGCTTGAAACCCTGGAACAGCTTCTCCAGTGATTTCTTGTGCTGACCCCTCTTAACGTTATCTATTACTTTCAGCTGCCACTGTCTGAGCTGTGAGCAAAGGTCCCTGCGCCTAAGAGAAGAAGTAAGAGAACAGGTTAGAGGAGCAGACACAAAATGCACCAGCAACTAACTTACTCTTAACCCAGAAAACACCTCCTCGTTTTGGTCAGAAAACTCTTTTGTTGAATTAAGTACGGACAACATTAGTAAGAAGATAGGCTGGAAAAAGGAAACAGATCCAACAATAACCAAATCCTAGATAGGCCTGCAACACAGAAACAACATGTGAACAGTACCATCATGAAAGCATGATACAAACTGGGAGGTTTAAAATGAAACACTGTCTACCTTGTTTTTTTATCTGCCTCAGATAAGGCACTAGCAACATGAGCCTCAGCAGTCTGACCAGCAAGAACCATGGGAAACTGCTCTTGGAATCGTTCATTAAACTCTGCGCTGGTGCAGCCTCACCCCGAGCACTATGTGCAGTTCTGTGTGCCACAACGCAAGAAGGACATAAAGCTTTTAGAGAGCATCAAAAAGGAGGCCATCACCAAGATGGTGCCAAGGGCAAGGTGTACAAGGAGCAGCTGAGGTTCCTTGGTCTGTGCAGCCCAGAGCAGAGGAGGCTGAGGGGAGGCCTCATGGCAGCCTACAGCTTCCTCACAAGGGGAGCCGAGGGGCAGTGCTGAGCTCTGCTCTCTGGGGACAGGGCCTGAGGGAATGGCATGGAGCTGCATTAGGAGAGGATCAAGGTGGGTGTTAGGAAAAGGTTCTTCACCAGAGGGTGGTGGGCACAGAACAGGCTCCCCATGGCGGTGGTCACTGCCCCGGAGCTGCTGGAGTTCAAGCAGCGTTTGGACAATGCTCTCAGATGTAGGATTTGAGTTTTGGGTGGGGGCTGGGTGAAGGCAAGAGTTGGACTCCTCAAGAGTCCCTTCCAGCTGGGGATACTCTATGATAAAAAAGTTTGTAGGAGCTGTGAAACAGTACTGTGAACAACTCCAGTCAAGATTTTCAGAAGTATAACCTATACAGCCTGCCCAGGGAAGCCCTGTGTCAAACAGGACCACCTAATCTACCTCAGGCATCTATCTCAACCCCGATATGCCTATCCAGGGCCCAATAATTTAATTTAGGCTGTAGCAGGCTGTCCTCAGTAGACTTAACTGTTTGCAAACCACAGGCACAGCACAAGCAAAACAAAAACATACTTGATGTTTAAATAACTGAGGATGAAGCTGGTAGGCCTGAATTCACTTAAACTGCACAGCAGGTAGTCAGTCCCATGTCCCATATTACCATGGGAAGAACAAAATATTTCTGTATTTTGCAGCTCCAAATCTCATATAAGGCCTAAGCATGCAAGCAAGATAATCTGAACAGATAACAATGTTTAGGTGATCTAATTCAAGAAGTTTCTAGGAGAGGTCTTTTTCTCTGTGCAAAAGGTCTCAATCAACTGCCATCCAGTTTCTGCCATAGATTTTAAGAGATCTGAGGTACAAGCTTAACACTTCAACAATCTCAGATTACCTATCAATAGCAAAAGAAAACAAAATGTAAATAAATAGGTGCAAAGAGTACTAAGAGTAATAAAAAATAAATAAAAAAAGAGCTAACAGATTAGGACTGCTTCTATTTGTCTAAAGAAATTAATCAACAGGGGAGCAGACCAGTGGGGCTTAACTGAGGTAAAGGTTTTCAGAACGAAAAAGAAGGAGGGGGAATTACTCAGAAAAGGTAACATAAGGATGAGCCCCTGCAATGAATTAGAAATGAGATAGCAAGTCTCCTTATGATTCACTGGAAAGAATAGCAAGGATGGATAAAAGAGGGATCTTCTTGGTGACTATTCAAATGCCAAGAGAACAGGAAATTAAGCAGAAGTATTTCAATTATGCATGAACTCAAGCAGGAGATCTGAGCAAATTTGAACTGCACCAGATGACTTGAATGTGAATACATGTAGCACTACTACACACTTTATCAAAAGCCAAAGCCTTTTATGTTTTCTTCTGCATGATGTAATTGATATTTGTGTTTATTTTAAACCTCATTCCCAGTTTCCTACAGTTTTTGACTTGTCTTCATCTTCTGTCTCTAGTTACATCATACTGTAAACTGTAAAAGACAGAAACTGCACCCATTTTAGTATCCCTGGCGTACCCCCCCAGAGACATGGCATTTTACTCGTATTATACAACTCACAGAAAGCTGTTCACGTGTAATTGTATTTAAAGTAGCATCCTATTTCCATTTGTTCTGAAAAACATTTTCTGACAATACACATCACATTAAACTAACTCAGTATGTTTTGCACTCTACACTTTGTAGACTGTATGTACTAAAAAAAATTAACACAACGTTGACGACAGTATCTCAGCTTGTGCCACTAATAGCTCAAGTTGTGCTACATAAAGATGGCAGCAATCTACCAAGGCACAACGTGGTTTAGAAACCTGCCTAAGCTTTACAATTTTTCCTGAGACAAATGAGAACACTTTAAAAAAAATCATACACCAGTGATACTGTTTGCCCATACACTGTAGAGAATAAGCTTCCTAAGAGCACAGAAAGCAAGAAATGGTTCATCTTGAAAGAGACAACAGTGAATTACAGGGCTAAACAGAAATACATTAAACTGTTGAATTGTTAAATTTAAAAAGCATTAGAATTCACTAGTAGCCTGTTTTACCATTCAAAGACATGTTCTCCATTGACACACTGAAATGTAGACGTATACTCATACGTAAAGCAAAACTCTGAGAAAACAACATATTATTCACATTACATGATGTTTCTAGAAGTGAAAAGCAATAGCAATTAAAAAACAATTTGCTCTTGAGCCTTATGTAGCACACAGTCCAGAAGAAC
The DNA here is from genome assembly GCA_013396635.1 of Penelope pileata. Taxonomy (NCBI): domain Eukaryota; kingdom Metazoa; phylum Chordata; class Aves; order Galliformes; family Cracidae; genus Penelope; species Penelope pileata. The sequence continues at coordinate 365,691 of WBMW01004686.1, forward strand.
TGTGTAACGGCTGAACAGTTAATGAAGTAACGATACAAACACAGGACATCTAAGGGAAAAAACCTCTTGAGAGTGCTTGCACATCACAAAGATAAATGAGAGACTGGAGTCCACTGCTTAAGGAGCCCTAGCTCCCATGAGACTAACTAGATGATTCTGGTGCTCACCTCTGTGGACTAATAGTTGGGTCAAGGACGGCCAGCCTCCAAAGAACCACCATCTCATCACACATACTTGCACAGGCATGAGCAGCTACTTCTGATTGGCCGTTGCTGCGTCCTGTGTGCCCGCTAGCGCTGCTGTGTGATGCAGATGTTCGCACGCTGTACCACCAGCCAGTTATCTGCAGAAGAAAATGTTCAGAGGAGCTGTGTTGTGGCTAACATCCCTGAACCTGCTCTTACCTAACTTCATAACCACAAAGAAAAGCTGTAGCTAGTACCACGTTTTTATATGGCTCTGAAATAATTATGAGCACTAAAGCAGTATTTGTTTGTGACAACTAAGAACCTCTCCTTTTTTTTTTTTTTTGTTTGTTTAGAACGCATGCATCTGCAGAACAAAACACACAGGAGGTTCTCTTGCTGTAGGGGAAATGCTAGGTCACGGCCTGAACCTGTGATTGAGCACCTGGTGAAGGGCTGTGTTTGCACCTGTGCTCCCCATGTGACCGGAAGGGGTGGACTCAGGGTGGGGCTGCCCTGGGCTCATTTAAGGGCCAGCCATGGAGAGGAGTGTCTCTCTCTCTCAGAGAGCAGCTGCTCTTTGAAGGAGCATCATCTCAGTGGGGGACTGCTGATCATCGGCTGTGTGAGTCAGAACTTCTGTGAAATTTCTGTTCATGTTTGTTACTGAACCCTCAGATACTTTGCATGGGATTGCTAAAGATTCATGTGAAGGAATTTCACTGCCTTGGTCACAGAATGCTTGCTAAAGGCTTTTACATTTGGAGGAAGAAAAAGTGAACAAATGTGATAATTGAAGTATTTCCTTTTCTCTGCTCCAAGTTGAGGTGTGTGAAACCTGCAGAGATCAGTGACCTGAACTGTAAAAGGATACTTTTTTCCTAATATTAATAAAAAAATTATCAAAAAATTCATGACTGAAACCCATCAAAACCAAAGAACGTGAGATTCTACTGCCCAACATATTTCTTTATGCTTTTTCAAGATGACAGCTCGTATGTGAAGCAGTTTGTAATGATTTTTTCTATACATTAAATCACTTTGGTCAGGAATCAAATCAGACATGATGAACAAAGTAGTTCGGGCTGCATATAGTCCTATTAGAAAGGTTGAGGTATTTTGGGGATATAGCGTTGCTGAGACAACACTGGATCAACACAAGAGCAAACTATAACAAATTTAATGTGGAGAAGCATATACCCATAATATGTATAGACTGTTTAAAAAAAAAAAAAAAAAGGATCCAACAGACATGTTGGATCAGTCACTGACTCAGCTGCTTCCCCTGTATTTTTTCCTTCACCACAAAGAGGCTCAAGTACCTGTTCGTAGTTGAGACACTGGTCAGTCAGAATCTCCAGCAAAGGAGCAGCATTGCTATCCCGTCTCTTAAACATTTCCCGCACAATAGAAAGTAGGTTCCAGATTCCCTCAGGCTCTCTTCCTCGCAGGGGACGCAGAAGACAGGCCCACTCAGCAGCAGCTGGGGGCTCAGTGGAAGAGAGATACATTGAATTCACGTCACTGTGGGCAAACAGAAGTGCAGGGATGAGAAAAAAATGAAATCAAGCACAGCCACACAAAATCCTGAGCATATGCTATATCCAGAAATATATTGGCACCTTAAACAGGACAGCCATGCATATCTTAGGAGAGGAGACATGTAATGAGACTGAGGACACCACACAAGTAAGGTATTATGCAAATACAGTGTGCTCCAAAGCAACATTGGACAAACTACACAAAAATAGAGTTAGCTCAAAACTAAGCATTCTTCATGCCATAGCATCATGTAAGGGTACGCACTAAAAAGTGAAGAAGCTTACAGATTTACATCAATATTGCATTTTCCCTTCAGTAAAAAACAATTTACCTGAAAACAACAGGAGAGGGTCCGCAGAACTTATGAAGAGTTTTCTTTATGTTGTCACTCAGAGTAGATTCATCTAGGTACCAGGTGCTTTGATCTGATGCAGAGGGTCCAGCAGTGGGATCTTGACACAAGAACACATACACAGGATTTGAAGAGATTTTCCTCTGTGTGCCCAACCACAGAGATTATAGGAAGTATAGAAGCAGTGTTACTCAGCTTATTTCACCCATTGCAGAACTCACTATTCAGAAATATCTCAAAATGTTATCACTACATTACCTAAATGACTGGCAACACTTAATTGGGAGACGTGACTGGCATGCTGAAATGGCAGCACTACAGCCAGTACTCTACAGCCAGGAGAAATTCACTGATGGTGCCAACAGAAACCCATGAACTTCACTGAGGAAATATGCAAACTTCTATACTGAAAATTCCATGTACCAGTATAGACTGAAAACCAGATGGCTGAATAGTTGAAATGGTTTGATGATTATGGTAGATGCCAAGCAGAACACAAACCAATGGCAAGCTTTTATTGAGAACACAAAACAAAACACAAACATGCAACATAGTGTATATTAAGAAAAGGACAGATAGACAATTCAATGACTTCAGCTCCCTCTAAGCACTGCTAAAGTTACTCCTGAAATACTGTATGATTTTGAATCCCCCAGTCCAGGAATAACACTGAGAAAGCAGAAGGATATAAAGAGACATGGAACACTGAGCTATAAGGAGAGACTGAGGAAGATGGGCTTGTTGTGACTAAGAAGAGGGTGAGGAGTGATCATTAACAGCCTACAGCTACCTGGAGTCACAAACAAGCACAAACAAACTCTTATTGGTAGTGCAAGACAATAAAAATTGAGTTTTCTTATTGGATATCAGGAAAAATTATTGACCAAGAGGGTAATGCAGCACTAAAATAGGAATACTCTCCAACTTCTCTGATAACCAAGACTCAGCTAAGCTAGCCCAAGCCATAGATCATCCATTAGAGTGTTACCAATAACCTTCTTTCAAGTAGCAGGCTGGAGAGACTCACTCCAACCAACAGTTCCAGGAATCTAACTAACATAGTTAAACAGAAAAATCTTCTGTTAGAAAAGGTGCATTGTCTGATGTTCCCTTTCCCTGCGTACACTCCAAGGATTCCATCGCAGCAACAATTTCCTGTAGCTGCACCATATGCTTGCTTGGACTTATCCCTTTTCCCTCACCTTCACTTGCAATCCCAGATACTTGGTAACCCATCAGTTCAGAAACTCAAAGCAATGGAAATGTATCTGCTTTGTCTTTAACACAGATTACTGAAATAACATATATCAGGGTTACCTGGGGCTCCACACACTGTGTTGATTGCAGTGGACTGAGAAGATAACAGCTCATCCAGCAAGCGCTGAGCAGTTGGAAGAATCTGCAAATGTGAAACTTTCAATATAAATAGTGTTTTTGTCCTAACACACACAGTCATAGATCTACCTGGATTTCCTTAACTAAAGGACTCACAAATTTGGAAGTATCATATATAGCCATGTCTTCAGACAGGACAGTAGAGGGTGCTAAAATTATACAATAGTAAACTAGTTGTTAGACTCTCAAAGCAAATCCATATGCAAAGCTTACTTCCTATGCTCACACTTCAAGAAGTAAACAAAGGTTACTTCATAGGTTACATCATAGGTTATTAGTTCCTTTCTCATTTCTTGAAGAGGAGACAGAGCAATACTGCAGCTAATTTTATGAAATATGCAAGTGATCACAGCCAAGGTCACCATTTTCCTGCACTTTAAAACGTTCTGTTTCTTGTTCCTAAATCATTTCTCTAAAAACCAAGCTAATGGGAACAGAGGAGCAAACTAAGTTACACCTATATGTAACTTTTAAGGCAGACTTTAGCTCATTTACTATGGTTTTCACAGAGAGACCATACATATTTTAACCTAGGCTCAGCAGTAAACTAATGCAATCTCAGCACTAAATAAATGCAATCGTAGCTTCCAGCCAGTACAGAGCATTAGCAGAGAAGGCTCACACCTGACTGCAAAATCCTGAGTAGACATACCCTTGAGTTGGTCTTTTTGAAAGAAAAATGCACAGCAGAAAACTGTTTTTCCCTCACTTTCAATCTAAGTCTGGGCTGAGAACTTTGATCCACTTAGTCTTTATCATACACACAACATTTTAGGCATATAGTTAGATTTAAGTGACGTGCAGCAGAAAATCTGATATCCCTCCACCTCTCTCCACACAACAGCTGTGGACATTTTGCATTTCTACAAAATAAAATCATGTAAAATTAGTGTAGGCTGTTTACATCATATAGTCAAAATATGGGGCCCCAGTATATCTAAGTATCTTCATTCAGAAATCTTGAAGACTGGCAATGAGACTATTGGAAGAGTTTGGGGCATGCCTTGCCTTTTTCGAGGGAATTACATAACACAGGGTAAGATGCATTTGCCTATAAAACCTAAACTTTTCTGTTGGGCAGCATCACATCAGATTATCTGGTAAGATAGTAATAATTAAATTGTCCAGATGTTCCTGGATGCACAGCTGGTAAACATGAGAGGACAAATAAACCCTGCAAAAAGGAGCTGATGCAGAATACATTAAAGCATTACATCAAAGCAAGCAACTCACATGCTATCCAGGAAACTAGCAGTACCACTACTAACCTTTTAAAACTCTCCTTTATTAAACACCAGACTAGTGACATAAAGCTTTGAGTCTTCAAGGAGGGATAAGAAGTTTTGCCTTTTATTTAACTAGCAAGAAGCACACAATACTGGCGGCTCAACTTTCAGTAACAATAAAGGCGGTGGTTTTCTTTTTTTAAATAATTTTCTTATCACATGATTTCTTCACTTGCTCTCATAAGAAGATCCGTATTTTTGTAGGAAATTTACAGGATATTTTAGCAATAGAATATCTTAGTGCCCCAAGCATACTACCACACTGAATTTCAGGCACATGCTGACAGTAATGCAAGTCTTAAACATTACACACGCACTACTGAAATAGACTAGATACTCATGTAGGCCAGTGTTTCTCAACCTCCTTTGACTGAACCAGCGTAACAAGTTGCCAAGCCCTTTTATTTTTAAGGCAAACATTTCACAGTCACTTAGGTATACTTGCGCAATATGTGCAAGCGTTTTAGGCAGATTACAGAAATGACCTCACCTTGAACTGCTCTGTTATTTAAAGAATAGTAGAGCAGATTTTGTCTTTGAATAACAGTATGTCATGCCTATTAGTTTCAATAATCCAAATGATTCTTGAAAACTCACCAAGAAGCTGCATTGAGGGAAGTCAAAGGCCATCAGTTGGGTGCATTAGAAAGTACCTACCCAGGGCACATAAAACACATCCTCTAAGTAGCCCTACCCATTTAACAAATAGATAACTTGATTTATTCCAACCAGTTTTCCACCACTTGGTATTTATTTTACAGTGTTTGAACTTTACTTCCTCGGGCTCATATGAATAGATATCACTCTTTTAAGACACTTCTGATCTCTCACTTGGCAACAGACAATTGTCAAATAACAGAATGGCAAGCTTGAAAAGGGCAAGAACTAAAAGCCTTCCCAGAAACTCACAATCAAGTAGCAAAACTGGTTATCTTGTGATGAAAGACATCACAAATTCACCCAAAATAAAGACAACTGAATTTAACACAAAAGTCAGTCCTATTGATTGTCCCCATTCACCTGTTGTGGAAGTTCGCTGATTAGGTACTGAGCAAATTTTTGCAATTGGTCTCTTTGTAGCCGAGACAAGGACTCAGAAACAGGTGCTCGTAAGCATACCGCAGATGCCTGAAGAAAGAAAAGGAGATACAAACTGCCATTAACAGGTCAGGTATAACAAAGTTTTGCCCACTAAGAGGAGAAAGTGTCATGAACAGTGCCTATGCTGATGCATATCATGCTTGGTCTTGACCAACAATTTTTTCCCCTCTAATTATGTGGAGTGTTGCAGATTGGATGCAAATAAGCTGCCTACGTCCTATCAAAACTGTTTTTAAGAGTTTCTTGTCAAGGAAACTGCTTTAGCAGCTGTGCTTAAGATCTGTTGCTGCTAGCCAATGGCACAAATACTGGCAAACATTTCACAAACAAACCTCTAAAATAGGACATTACTTTTTAAGCTTCTGGCAAAACAATCAGCTCTGTAGGGGGCTTTTTCACAGAATCACAACTGCCTCATTTATCTCATTGAAGATTTTTTTCTTTAATCTTAAAACCATCCCGTTTCTGTATCTTAAAATGGGGCAGATTGTAAAATAAATACTAGCTTCTTAACTCTTTTCACTATACAGAGTAAAAAGTACTCAAATTTAAACTAGATACAAGAAAGAGCAATTTGATCACAAGGATGCTTCTGATATTGATTCGTCTACACAGAACAATATCCCTTGGCTTGCACCTGGCTGGTCAGCAGTGAGTATACACAAACATGAAAAGGCTTTTGCTGACTGTCATCTTTCAGATGGAAGAAAGGACTAGAGGGAAAGCAGTTATTTTTATCTTAAACAGGGTTCAAACTTATTGAGTGTAAATACTGTTATTCAAAATTTGTTTCCTACCCTCACTTTAAATATCCACTTGTGAAGATGAAACTATTTCCAAGTAGAACTCATTTTTTGATAACTTTCCTGCTCTAAGTACAGAAAGTGAATTGATATTTCAATGACTACACCTGAGCATCAATTTAAGCCTATTACAACCGTCTGTTGTGAAATGTTATCAAGCTTCAACAGGTTATTAGCACTCGTTTAAGTCGATCATGACCATGTTAGCTATAAAACATTCTGTGGCAGCAGAAAACCTTCAGTTTCTTTCAATCATTCATGCTTAGTCTTCCCTTAAAATATATATTTCTTACTGCTTTCTAATGACTGAAGAAATAAATTTGCATGCAAGTCTGAACCACGTATATTGCCATGTTGCTTTTAACTGTTTTCACCTGGAATCTTTGGAACAAGGAATACCTACTGTTCCCTCTATACAAGGCCAAGCAGAATGCTAGCAGTCAAGTAAAATTATAAACATAGCTGATTGTCTGAAATCTACAAGTCAAAATGACACTTATCTGTCTCAATACGAGTTACAATGAACAGTGAACATAAAGGCCAACAGTGATCAAAATGTCTTTCCTTCTGCACTCTCAATGATCAAACAACCTAAAGAAGGAGCTTTCAAAACCCATATTTACCAAGTCCTTTAATAAAAGACTAACTATTGATGATCTTCCAATCACTGCAGAACTGAAGAAAGAATGAGTAATTTTAGCAATTAAATGAGAAACAGGGAAGGGCCAAAAAGGACTCCATATCTACTCTCAGCAACTTGCATGTTATCAAAGGACATTCTGCAGTTCACAGTCTCAGTCAATTCACACTGCAGACTGCAACTGTGAGCGCACGTTCACACAATCTGTAACAAAAAGGAACGCCAAGAACAATTTCCCTAAAGAGTGTGCATGTTGCATAAGACTGTACTAACTAGAGACTCAGAAGAGGATGCCTGGGGAGAGCAGGCGTGCACTTAAAGGCCTACATTGTGTATCCGGAAGAGGCAGAGCGCCACGACGTGAGCACACCACTTGGCCCCAGCTCCACAGGTACAGCTGCATGATGTGATCCTGCATCGGTCAAACATCACCGCCACATTGTATGCACCTTTGGGTGACATCATCTGTGGGGGTACCACAGTGGCACTCAGATGGAAACCTGTTAAAATTCAAAAGTCCAAAGTTACTATGCTGGTGCCTGGGAGACAGGTTCAGATGGCATGGAAATTTTGCTACGTGCCATTTAAACAGCAAAATAGTACGTCTAGCAACAGCACCTACACCGGAACGGACATCGGTTTAGAGACTGGCATGTCTTTCTTCCCAATCAGCTATGGTAGAATATTAGCAGAGGCTCTAGACATTGTAAAAGGCTAAATATTTTAATATATTCATATTTTACAAAGAAAAGCAGGACTGGATAAAGCCACCACTGACAAGTGTGACTTCCTGATCGCAGGGTCAAGGTTAGGATATACACATTTTAGGCATGACTTCTACGTTAATTAACTCTAGCAACAGTGCAGAAGAACAGGTTAGGTGACTTCTTAAGAATTACTTCCAACTCCATCAGTGTTCACAGTTCTGCCGCAAACTAAAAAAGGTCAGCATTTATACCTCAACACTATCAACCCATGGCTTCAGAAGCTACCAACTTCTATTACATATTTACTTGCAATTTTGCAAAAAAAAATATTTTTATAAACCATGTACTCAGAAAACAAAAAAATCCCACTTGCTTAGACTAAAATTGATGAAAAAAGAAGACTTCAAAAACAACACTTAAAAGAATCCAGCTCCATTTGTTTGTGATCAAACACACAAATCACGAATCTCATCTCAGGCAGGGTAACAAAACACTTTCATGAGACTTGGCCTCACGCATGACGCATACCAGTTGTACTCATACTGTGTCTTCCTCTACAGACAGTGGTTGTCCACAGGCACACAAATTATAAGCAGGAAAAGACCACCAGGGACATGAATCTTCTGTTTGTCTTTAAAGTTCCAATCACCAGTAAATCAACTTCTGTAGCAATGAGTATCAACCGCAGAACCTTTTTGCTAGTCCCAAATCCAGTTTTAATGCAGTATAAAAAGCACAAAGAGTAGCAAAGCCATAACCAAAATTCAGTCCAACAATCTACCTTAAGTGAAGAAATATGGCTTGTGACAGATGACTGAAAACTTCTCCATCATCAGCACAGGCAAGCACATTATAAATCCACACCATTAAGCTTTTAATATGATATTGTGAGATTATTACAAAGATGGTGTTCAGGAGCGCATATGACCTACGAAATTCCATTTAAAACAATGTGCAGTATTTCCTCCTCAAAATATAATCCTCATGCCAATGCAAACTTGCTCTTACCTTACTTAACCTTTCTATTTCTCCTGTTCACCAGAACTCAAATCCTCTTCCTGATGTGGGTGATTATTTTGATTAGTACACATAATGCCACCCAAGTTCTTTAGCCATTTTAGCAATTGGAACAGTATCAAAACAAAAGAAGGCATTCGCCACAAATTGCTACACTGCTTATTACTAGCTACAGCTCTGAGTTATATTCCACACATGGATAACACAACCCAAACAGTTCAGCTAGTCCTTCTGGTACACTAGAAGCATCTCAGACTAACACCAAAATGCCCTAATTTTCACAAAAGTAAATTAAGCACTTCACAAATTGTAATTACAGCAATTCTGTTTCACTGAGGAAAAGTAAGTATTCCAAAGGTGTTAGAGAAGAACAGGTCACAGCTACGCACTCTTCTCAAGCTCCTACCATGAATACTTTATGTGTATTTGAAGACAGTTAACATTAAATGCAAAGAGGGGAGAACTGTTACAAAGAGAGCAAAAGAAAACGTCAGGGCTTCAGCACGACACAACACGAGCTTCAGCTCAACCTGTAGCTTGCTTAACTTCTCTGCCACTGACACTGCTAATTTGTGCAGACCTGACTGATTCTTTTGCCCTGCCCATCTTGCTGTACTGAACAACTGCATGCGGGATGGCACAGGAAACCATGTCAGGGAAAATGTCTGGAATAAATTACTGGTACTTATATCAGGACAAATACTACCATTCAGTTCACCACACAGCTTATAAGAGTCTGAACCTGAAGAGATTGAAAAGGTGACAGTGAGGGGGACTGCTGTGGCTTCCCAGCCCAACACTACCGTTTAAGAAAATGGTCATCAAATAGGACTTGCTTATGGTCAAACTGAAACTGTATTCTCACTGGCAGATCCCAGCTCTAACCTACCTGCTTAAATGTGAAGACAAGAACCACACCTGCTGCACACCTGAGTGACCCAGTTACCTCTAGGAGGTCACAAGGAGTGTTCTTCCATGCCCTATCTGCTTCACGCGTAGCAGTACGTTACAAAAAACCATCTACATGTACCAGCAGTATGAATTCTGCAACTGTACCTAGCCTTGCAAAAATACTAAGATGTATACCTTCTATTCTTGGCAAGCTCCATTTCCAGGAGACCTCAAGAACAGGCTGCAGGCCAGAAGAATTGCTCTGTCAGGAGCCTCACTCCCATGTCTACCGTTTTTCTTAAATGCTCTGTGCAGAGCAAGTTCAGTGCTTCTGTGAAAGCACTTAGGCTTTCTACATAGAAAGTGCATCTTAGACTTCTCACAAGCACCAGATTTTCTTCTTATGCACAGAACAAATTTGTCAAGCAGCCAGTACCAACACTTCCGAGGATGTTCAGCCTAGCATGCACCGTTCAACTTTCCAGGAGCTATCTACTGCACCCATGAAGCAGTGGCAGCACCGCACTGTGCTCTGTGATACTCCATCAAGACACATGGTTTTATCAAACAGAAAAGCTGGAAACAATACCTGCTGCTAGGACTAGGTCCCACGAAACAGAGACACCTTGTTTTCCAGTCCACAACCCATCCTTCTCACTACTCTACCCCTAAACCTTAACCTTTCAGGAAAAGCACCCAAAAGAAATGTATGCTTTCCATTGGATATAATCCAGTTTTCAGAATTTTAGGATGACTATGATTTCTGTGTCAGTCTCTTGCATTTATATTTATTTTATAATGAAATTCATTTACTGAGAAATTTCAAGTTTGTTCGTTCTTTCTTCTGAGGTTCTATCAGTCCTCATGATTTCAGGTGGAAACACACAAATTTGAAACACCCCAAGCCACTCAACTCAGCATGCAACTGGAATGAAACAATTTAAGTCACCTGAGAGTTAACATCACCCTACTGAGAAAACTACTTGTAATATAGTTTCCAGCATTTCTTCACTGATATTTGATTGTTCTGATGCTCTCATAGCAATGATAGCAAACAACTTCTATTCTTCTGCATGGAATTTAAGAACTTTTCCTCTAGCTTTCTCAGGACTAACAGAAATTGGAAAATGATCGCTGAACTAAGGCCTTTAGACAGGAAATAACAGAAAGCAATTTTGGAAGTTTTAGGTTTTTTTTTTTAAAACCAACCCAGAGGAATCTCTAAAAAGCAAAGACTTGGAGACTCAAGGAGATGCAAAGTTAGAATCAAGACATAATTTTCTGCTGTCTTCCTCATTTGTTAACAAGAACAAGACAGAAAAGAAGTCCCTGAAATGAGCAACTGCAACACACCTATTCGAGAATAGCAATAACACCTTCAGTGCAAGGAGGCAGGTGGATAACTTTTACAAAGACAACGTGTGGGAGAAGGCATACAAAAGCCCAGTCTTGGTGTATATACAGTGCAACACTCTAAAGAAGCAGGTTTGTGGAATGCAGCGAAGAACTGCTATTGTCCAGAAATTATGGATATGGATTTGCATGTGGACAAGATGATGACGATTGCTCATTTTTGTCAGAGGACGAAAAAGAAAAAGCCTTATACAGCCAGTCCCTGCAAAGGGAATGGGACAGAAGAGCACAAAGCACTTTTCAACATTCGTCCTGTTGATCACAATATATCCTGCTCATTCCCCCTCAAAATCAAATCCCCTCTCAAAAGGCTGCTTCATTTCTTACATTTATTTTCACGTTTGTCAGTACATGAAACTCAGAACTGCAACCATACACTTTAAAATCATTCAGAGTGAACAAGTGAACTTATATCCACCCACTGCTCCTCTTCAGGGCTGCTATTGGTGAGAAACAAATCTCTTCATTAGATAAAGTTTCTCTGTTAAGGAAGAAACAACATTACTGTTTAAACAAAGTTACTTCCTTCCCTTCCAAACACATAATCCTTTGTCCAGAAGCCCAGTTGCTGCATGCACACTAGAGAAGTTCCTCCCTGGTGTTGTTCACTGCCTTTGTTCATTTACATTCATCTACATCTCCTTGCCTTTTTCATTTTTACTTAAACAAGTTTTGACCACAGTCCTTTTCATTGTTGAAGTCCAAGGAATTACAGAACTTCAGCAAGTTTCATTTTAATTTATTTTTTCTCTCTAAAACATTTGCCTTCCTGAAGTTCAGCCTTAGAGGTCTCTTGTAGAATCGCAGTCCTGACCTCAGCGGTTTACGTATGCACTCAAAACTCAGTTTTAGCTCAATTTTGTTGATGATCCAAAATTACTGTCTGCTGTCACTAACAACTCAATATAACTTATGTATGATTAAGTATTTCCATTCCCAATAATTCCTGCTATCACTTTTATAGTAGGCAACAGCCTAGACAAAACCCTTCCTCTATGTCTTATCTTTACCTCATATTCAGAACATAATTGATAAATCTCTTGCAACTTGCATGTACCAATGACTGCCTCCTTCTCCTCCAGCTGTTACAGTATAGTTCCTTTCATGTTCTTTACTGAATTTATTCATTCCACTGATCACCAAGAGGTATTGGCATTACCAATACCAGAGACTGAACAGACCAGTAGAACTCTCCATCCCTCATCCCATGAAAATACAGAGACTTCCATCCTTATCATTATGCATCTGTTTATATTATCATTGTTCTTAACATAACCAGTTCCCACATGCTAATTAACAATCTAATTCTGAAGCTCATGCTTGCAGAAAAAAACAACATGTGTGCATTGAATTGATGTGATCCACCTTGACTCACTAGTGCCTTTATTTCACGTAATTCCTTCCTGTCTAACAGCTGTTGCTGGAAAAGCTAACTCAATATTTTTTCTTACTTCAAAGGATTTCATGAAAAATCCAGAGTCCAGTTTCTTGTTTAAAATAAGATTAGTTTTCACAACTTGAAAATGTAAAAAGAGCAAGGTAAGTGAGGAAAAAGGATAAAACTCACTGGCAGCAAAGGGGATTTCTTTCTGCCTTAATACTACAAGAGTAGTATTTTGCTGTAAGAATATTATTTAAGCCTGCAAACTTCATCTCTGCTATACATACACTTTAAGCAAGGCATTAATTGGATCAGACGAATAGAAAGCCATCCTCTCTTCATTAGTGAAGAGTTTAAGTATTATGGAGACAAAAGCATTCTATATAGATTTTCCCAAAATGTTAAGACAGATTAAGGATCTAATTTGCAGAACATATCTGGCCTTCCCCTCTGTTTTAGAGTTGAGCTGACTGAGGCTGAAATAAACAGAGAATTTAGCTCAAAACATTACACAAAACACGTGTATCACAAAGTTTAGTCTAGGATACCAGAAAAGCTAGTTTTGAGACACAGTCGTATCACTGCAGATACAGTTTTGGGAAGCTGAAATACCTAGAGACATGGAGCTGTGGAGTTCTTACCTATCTGGAGAGGATCTTTGACTGCCCTCACTCGGAACAGCTGCTCCCCTCGCTGGAACTCGTCTGCACTGCCATTAGCCAAACAGGAGTACAATCTGTAAGAGAGAAACACAAAATACCAAGATCAGTAACTTCTGAGAAAATTCACATTACTATCCTCTGGAATACAAATTCATGCACAACTTAAACTCACTTCAAGTTCCAATGCCAGCATGCCACAGTAAAAACTCTTTGCACTTCTAGATGAGCTGCCCACCTGCTCCTGCACGATTTTTACTTCTGTGGTCATTAGAATAACGAGCATGTACAACCAACAGCTGGCTTGCTCTGCTCCATCACAGGTGATCGTTATAACTGTATCAGCACTTCTAGCATAACCTCCCCCACCTGATACCAGAATGTGAGACAAAAGCATCTAAGAATTGTCAAGATGATTCTTCATAAAAAACTCTAATATCACTACTTTCCTACAAAATTCCAGATGCACAGTTACACAGGTAGGCAACCTGTAGGAAAACAGCTTCAGGCAAAAAAATCTAATAGCAGAGGTTTTGACTACGTGCTCAACCAATTCATTTGAAAACATAAGAAATACGATCCTCTCCCTAGCTGTATACACTCTGACCACTGATATACTCAGCAAATTCTGATTCTCCTGATTACACTAATAAAAACCTTGCACAGTGTATTGAGAGAGCCTTCCCTAATAATTTCTGAGCTTAGGCAAGTTCTAATTTAAGCAACAGATTCAAGTAAGGACAAAACTCTGCAAACAAGTTATTGTCAAGCAAACTAAAGTGCGCATTTACACTGTCATCATTTACACAGAGAGACTGCACATGTATGTTCTTCCTGGGACACATGCAGAGCAGCTGAACCCACAGCAAATATATGTATCACAGCATATCCTACAGCAATCCATCCACATATTACAAAATACCAACAGCAGGAGCAGCCAACATGTAGGACTTTAGATGGACAGTGACTGTTCTCTAGTGAACAGAACTTTTCCCTTAGCCATCAATGAAGCAAAACAGTATGCATTACCTAATATCTTCCTCATTTTCAGGGAAACTCCAGAAGGCAATTCGAAGCTGTAGTTGCTCTGGAACTGGAGGATAAACTTTCTCCACGACCTCAAATGGAATGTGAAATGCAACTTGTTTTGCAGACAGTTCCACCAATGGGATCACCAGCCCATCTGGCAAGAGAAGAAACAAAATGCAATTAGCCAAGGAAGGAACTAAACTTACAAGAGGCAAAAGACATCAGTGAGCTCTTCCACTTCACCTCTTACATCATCAAGTTCAAAGACCAATTTTTATAACATAGTAAAAGGCAGCACAAAAATTTTCTGAAGAACTGCCTGCCAACTTTATGTTTGTTTTCAGCCCCACAAGGCACAGGCACACATTCCTGAAAAGCCAGTCTTTCTTCAGGAGAGCTATGATACCCTATATAGTGGATATCAGTAACTCAAACTTTGTCTCCTGACAAAGCTAAAACCATTTAGTAAGACTTGAGGTAAGCAAATATTTCACACATTTTACAATATGGCAGGCAACATCCTGTGAACACCAAGTGATGACACAGAGAAGAACTATTATAGCGTATATGCACAAGAGAGCAATGGGAAGATTGCTCAGGAAAACTTAGTATTGACTTCTGGTAACCTTCAGGATGCTGCAATTTATAAGACTTTCATTCAAAATAGCAATCTTGGTTTTCTTCCCCTCCCCTCCACCTTTCATATACCTGTCTTTATATTCCAAGTTCTTTAAGGAAGCAACAAAGAATTCACATTTCTACACTGCTGACTACAGCGGGCTCTGAGGATCTTAAATGAGGGCACTAAGGGCCTTACATAAATAAGATCCATCACCATCTTTCTACCAAACTAACTCCACATTTTACATTTGTAAGTACAGATGAAGATTTGTTATCATCAGGCTATGGGAATCCTATGCTTCTGCTTTGCTCTGAGCTTGATTGCACTCTATAATGAAATGCCAGGCTTGTGTTAGCTGCAAGCACCTCACTGCTTTACTGAGATCACCTCCTGACATACAGCAGCCTTGCTTCCCTGTCTTCCAGACACTGTTGCCAGAAGCCTAATGGATTCCATTTCAGGCATTCCATCTTCTCACAAACCACTGGAAGCCAGAGTGTAAACCAAGCTGGCCCTCAGCTTCTCCCCCCATGGCCTCCAGGCACCATGTGGAAGGGGAGTGCAGCCCGGACGTCAGTAAGGCTTTCTCGCCCGCTGCCCAGGGAAGCCCTCCAGCCTGAGCAGCTGGAACCAGGCAGGGAGGGATAGGGCTTTGAAAATGCATGCATATGGCCAAGCAGCCAGCAGCTCCCCAGTACTGAACAGACCTGTCAAACAGAAGGATTATATAAATATGGAGAGAATATACAGTTTTCAAACATCTACAATTATGATTTTTTGATTGCAGTGAAATTAGATTCATTAGGCAGCATTTCCTTCTCACACAGTCTTCTACTGTCACAGGATTTTTTCTCCACTGCTGGTGATTTTTGTTCTACGTTATAGATGGAGGCTGTTTTACTGTGCTATAATCCCATCCACAAATGCGAGAGCAGCAGATTGTAAAATGAACAATGATCACAGAATCACAGAATCACAGAATTGCAGGGGTTGGAAGGGACCTCAAGAGATCATCGAGTCCAACCCCTCTGCCAGAGCAGGTTCCCTACAGCAGGTCGCACAGGTAGGCATCCAGGCGGGTCTTGAATATCTCCAGGGAAGGAGACTCCACAACCTCCCTGGGCAGCCTGTTCCAGTGCTCCGTCACCCGCACCGTGAAGAAGTTCTTCCGCATGTTGGTGCGGAACTTCCTGTGCTCCAGCTTAAGGCCATTGCCCCTTGTCCTGTCCCCACTGACCACCGAAAAGAGGTTCCCCACCTCCATTTGCCTCCCGCAGCTAAGATACTTATAAACATGGATCAGGTCCCCTCTCAGCCTTCTTTTCTCCAGGCTGAACAGACCCAGCTTACTGAGCCTCTCCTCATAGGGGAGATGCTCCAGGCCCTTTCTCATCTTTGTGGCCCTCCGCTGGACTCTTTCCAGGAGGTCCCTGTCTTTCTTATACAGGGGAGCCCAGAACTGGATGCAGGACTCCAGCTGAGGCCTGACCAGGGCAGAGTAGAGGGGGAGGATCACCTCCCTCGACCTGCTGGCAATGCTCTTTTTAATGCACCCTAGGATCCCATTGGCCTTCTTGGCCACCAGGGCACACTGCTGGCTCATGGCCAACCTGTCATCTACCAGGACCCCCAGGTCCCTCTCTGTAGAGCTCCTCTCCAGCAGGTCATCCCCCAGCCTGTACTGGGGCATGCGGTTATTCCTCCCCAGGTGCAAGACTCTACACTTGCTTTTGTTGAACCTCAAATGATGGTTAAGTGAGTTATTCCTTTCTTTACAGTGAGCAGATAAACAAGATTTTAGAGGAAAAGTCATTTCACTGCCATTTTTGACAGCCAGCACAGGTAACTAAAAAAAATTACTACTGTTAATTAGTACAACACAGTCAACTTAAATACCATTGCTGTCACTACCACAGTAGTAGATAGCATAGAAGGTGCAAACTGAGGATCATTAGTACTCGAAATTGCTCTGAGCAACGAAAGCACAGGTATTTGTGGTTTTTTTACTGCACTTTTTGTAGAGGCACTTTATCTAAATCTTTCATTACATGATATTAAAAAAGAGATAACACCTAAGCAACCTCTACTCGTAAAGGCACAATAACTGAAAAAGACTTCAGGATGAGGTGCAATGCCTGCGCATTTTTCAGAGGTGCATGGCTGCGAGTGGATGGCATTCCTTTTTACAACTATTTGGTGTTGGGCATGAAGGTCAGATTAGAAATAGTAAAGCCAGACTGGGTTGACAGAAAAGCCATAAAGGCAAAAGCATTCTATTTATTATTCTACTAGTACACCTTGCTATTAAAAATATTTTTCTTTACAGTTGCAATGGACTCAGACTCACACAATCAGTCATCAGGTCTCAGCAGCACTGGCCGAGCAGCAGCAGGATGATCACTGCAATTCTCCACTTCCTTTGTTGCACAGCACATCTGCTCTCCTTCAAGCTAAACAGAACTAGCTCCAGAAAAATACTACAGCAAGCGTTACTGAAATTACCTCTCCTGAAAAAAATCTGTCTTCCAATGGGAAAGACATAGTGCTGCTACACCTAAGAAACATACATGCTGCCTGCTGAATCAGCCAACTTTGTAGCCCTCACCTAACAACTTTCAGGATGATCTGATTTCTGTCAACAACAGGGCAGTAGTACTCAGCCTCATCACGAGAGCCCCATGGTGATTTCTTGTTGCTACAGGCTATGTCCATTCCCTGCCCACAGGATGCCTTACCCCAAAAAAATGAAGAGTGAATAACCATCATTAGAGCAATTTCTGTACTGCACAGTCTACTTCCAACCCTCATCTTTTCAGACACCAGCAGGGAGCAGGCTGGTTAAACAGCCCTAACACGAGCAGGACCCCACTGCCAGCTGCTGCTTTTCCCCATAGACTCCTGCCTCCCTCTCACCATGACATGATACACTTGCATGGCTCCTTTGGAGGAAGTAATTTCCCAGGAACCCGCAAGCCAAAGACCCCTGGATTAGCCCTTCTGCGTAATCTACCAAGATTTCATACCAAGAGAAGAAACAGCAGTTTTATTGAGAGGATGAGTCACATCAGCAGTGCTGTGTCGGCTCAGTCACACAGCCGTAATACGGCTGCAAAAACCCTTGCCATCATGGGATGGCAATGAACCCAGGACAAACAAATCCACCAAAAGTATATGGAAGTCCACCCTAGTTGAGAAGCCTCTTGGATTTACCCTGCAAGAAAGGCACTGGGGCTGGTACCAGACACCCCAACACAGTAGCACATTACTTTCAGAGCTCTTTTCTTCATCACACTTCTTCTCCTCATCGCACTCTACAACTTCCTGAAGGGAGGTTGTGGTGAGGAGAGGGTCGGCCTCTTCTCCCAGATAACTAATGACAGGACGAGAGGGAATGGCCACAAGTTGCGCCAGGGTAAATTCAGACTGGATATGAGGAAAAACTTTTTATCTGAAAGAGTGGTCAGGCACTGGAATGGCCTGCCTAGGGAGGTGGTGGAGTCACCATCCCTGGTGCTGTTCAAGAAGCGTCTAGACGAAGTGCTAAGGGATATGGTTTAGTAGCTTAGTGGGTAGGGATGGTGATAGGAGGACGGTTGGACTAGATGATCTTGTAGGTCCTTTCCAACCCAGTGTTTCTATGATTCTATGATTCCATGATTCTTCCTCGTCGAACACTTGTGCTACATTAAGTGAAAAGGACAAGGGGAAAAGAAGTCAGACTGTAGGAGACAAAACAACTTGGAGTTGTGCATGCAAATTCAGAATGCCAAAGGATATTGGAACAAACCGTAACGTTGGAATATAACTGTTTACGAACACTGCAGAGAAAGGATTTGAAACAAAATATTTTAGAGTGCTAAGATGGGTAAACTAGGCAGAAAATAATAAGACCAAAACAGATGAGACAATGTAGACTAAATCAAATGCCAAATACCCCTAAGTATTAATCTTTCAGAAACCTAATCAAGAAAAAAAAAAAAAACAACAAAAAAAAAACCAGATGCTGTCATGGAAATCAACAGTAAAAAGCAAACAAACAACCAAAAAATTAACCAAAAACTAAAGTAAGCCCCTTTCTTCCAAGGATAACCTTGTGTATGCCTAAAGATACTGTGCTTTGGGAAGTGAAGATCATGGTTTTCTCATAAGAGTCAATGGACCAGACAACAATAGACTTCCTCATCTTCTTCAGTTCAACTCATTCTGTGATTTTACCAGATTTGCAGGGAACTAAGGTAATCAGTTGACTTTGTATTGAACTCAGCTCTGCCAGCTGCACTGTGCTAGCAGGAGACCTGCAGGAGACAGCAGCCAATTAACTGGAACGGCCGTCCTCAGCACGCACTCAGGCAGCACGGAGTTTACACATTTTCAGAATAAGGTGAAAGCAGTAACATTGCAGGGGGAAAAAAATCATCTAAAAACCAATAATCTTATCTATAAGGCAATGAATCTCTCTTCAGTGGTAAGTCTTCTGCAATGAAAAAGAACCATGGAAAAGAAATGGTAGAAGTTAAAAGTAGAAATTTCTTCAGTGATACTTTAAGGATGAGCGAATTCACAGTAGCTAAGCTGGTACGCAGTGTAAACACTAAAATAAAAAGTTGAACTGCCTTAAATTTCAAGGGTGGTGTGGCTTGTGCAGCCAAGGTGATAAGAGACACTTACCTAGCACGTGATTCATAGCAGATGGACTTTCCCCATTAGGCCTCCTCTAAAGTCAGTTGGACTGCCCCAGTTAAGTGCTTAAATTAGATTCTGAATACTTTCCTTTGAATCCTAAACAAAGAGATCCTTTCCAAAAGTTTATCTCTAGATACAGAAATCCACTATTAGTGGATTCATACCCGCTTGTACCAAAAAGCATTATCAGTAAAACAGAATAAAACGTTAAAGGTACTCCCAAATACTCCAAAATACATTTTGAGAAAGAACTAAAAGGGAAAGCCTGCTAAAAAAGTGAAGGAGGAAGCATCACAGGTCCCCACTCCATGAAAAGATAAGGACAGCAAGGAAGATTGCAAAAAAATGTAAATGATATAGTAATAAAATCAAAGATGTAATAGAACACTGACAAACCTGCAAGATAAATCCATCTGAGGGAGAAAACCATTTTAAACTGAGGAGCAAAAGAGCAAGAATCAGTGCTTCCTCTTTGGGAGCAGACATGATGACCCAAGCAGAGCAAAGAAACCTCTTCAAGTCGTGGAAGAACAAAATCACAGGCAAAGCATAAGCAACCCTCAACAATTCTGACCTACACTTTAAACGACTAACAAACCCAAAGCCCCGGTCTAGAAGGGAATTTGAGAGATCACCCAATCTACACATTCTACTTAAGAGGCAGGACCAAGCATTTCTAAACCACTCTGAATAAATAGTGTCCCATCTATCTACTGCAACATGGAACAGAGAGCTTACCTGAGGACCATCCTACCCTTTTTGTTAGTGTTTGACGTGAATTGATTTTTATTGTAGTTTTATAGCAGCTGTAGCTTTAACACAGACACAATTATTCCTGCAGGAACAACAACAAAACAACAAACCAAAACAAACCAAAACCAGCCCTGAACAGCTCATACAAGCTGTGCACACATGCACATTTTCACTAGTGGAAGCAAATCCTATCACAGCAGGGCTTACTGACATAGATGTGCTACATTTCTTAAATCTTTCTTAGTATAGGACAGGCTGTAGCAAGTTGTAGCCAACAATTATTCCTAAAAACAGATCATGTTCCAATTAAGCTATGATTTCTTCAGTACAATAACAGAGTTTGCATGATAGACAGAGAGAAAAGAACCTGCTTGAATAATCAGCAAAATAGAGGCCAGGAGAATGCAAGAGTTATCAAATGCAACTGAAACAAATCCAGTTGGGCCAAGCACTGAATGTTATCTGATTACATTATTCCCATCGGGTTACTTTCAGTTGACCCATGTCCCTAGAAACGAACCATATGTTCAAGTGAACAAATCTCACACAGTATGAGATAAGACAGTGAACAGACAAGACTCATTACTTTTCTTATACATACACCTTAAGGAAAATCAGGTGGTAGTTCTTAGCAGAACAAGTAAATCATATCATACAACAGCTGAGACCACACTATCTTCTGCGAGATGAGTCTACAGCTCTGATTCTGTAGCTATCCCTAGTCCATATCTCGCATTTCCCTCACCCTCACCACTGGCCTCAGTCCAAAATGTACGCATGGAACAAAGTAATACAACTATAGACAGAACAAGGAGATAGGGAGAATGAAGTGAAACACTTCTGCTATCAAAAGAGAACATGAGAACAGTAAAACTAACAAGAAACATGTAGAGTGCAATCTTGACCAGTGAAGGAGGTGTGTGCGGGGCTGTTATAAAACCTGTTTTAAGAAGCTCTTTTAAAAAATGGCAAATACTACATTTCTTTTTACAGGATTTGCCATGTAGAAAAATAAATCTGTCACTGTGGAATGCCACTTAGGCATTTAACTAAAATAAATCAAGCAGAAATACCTATCAGTAAGTGCTCCTTGACTTAAGGCAGTGACACATTTTCTCTCTAATACCCCTTGAAACCAAAAAGTGCTGAGAGTTCTCAAATACAGGCCAGCCGAGCAAGCCTTGCTTGCATTTAGCCATAACACACTTAGATCAAACCTCTTAACTTAGCTTCTTAACTGTTTTCTGTACAATTCCTCCCAAAATTCCACCGCTGGCTTCATTTTAATCTCCCTTTCTTTTTTCCTTTCTAAAAATGTATTCTCTGTGTTGACGTCTGTAAGAAGTACATGCCAGGGCAATACTTTCCTTTAAGTCTCCAGCTTTGCAACAAACAGCAGAAAACTTCACCTTTCTCTTGAATTCTGCAACACTCCAAGGAGAATGCTTTGAATGCATAGTTTCCTAAGGTGAATACTGCAAAATGAAACACGATCTTATTAATTAAAAATTTAGTCTTTGTTTTGAATGTAAATTAGACCCAAGGTATTTAGGCCATTACTTCTTTCCTTATTCTTCTTCCATCTTGCTGCCTAACTAACATGCTATCAGAAGCAGGATACATGTTTTTAAATATAAAATAAATTCACCACTGAACTGAGGACAAAACACACAAGATCTTGCAAATGCCTGCAAGTAGGATATTTTCCTTCAAAAGCATTTCTCATCCAAAGCTCCCTCCACAAGGCCCACTACCTTCAGCTCTCTTCCTACAGAAGAGGCATTCAGTTAGGAGCAGAACGGACTCAGTGAGTCACAAACACACCTCCACCACCCGGTTTTCTGCCACACTAGCATTTCACACAGGCAGATCCCAGGCCTATGAAGCCATCAAAAAGAGAAGACCTTCAGAAGTGCTGAACAAATACAGTTGCAGCCTACAGAAGCAGTAAGGGTGCATTTCTTTCCGCCTGCTGGTTTGCGGCTTTCAAGCGCAGACTTGTGAGACAGGAAGCTAATATCTGCCCAGTACAATTTCCCAAACTTCAGGTCACATGATTGAAAAATACCTTACATCTATAATACACTAGTACAGAACACACATAAACATCGGTACAGCCTCTGGTTTATGATCTTTCAAGTAAATCACCCTAAGCACAATTAAATGGAAGCTTCGCAGTGCAGTCACAAACGTGACAGCTAAGTTTTCAAAGAGGTGAAGGAAGAGTTCTTCTCCACTTGAGCAGAAGAGGTACTGAAGGCACTCTGCTCTTTGCCAGCAAGACTTTGTATATATGAAATACTCAACCACAACCACCAAGCTCCAAAAAATAAATACTGAACTCAAAAGACGCAACCAAAATACGTGACAAATTTAAACCTACAGAAGAGACATAGATGACAATCAAGCACTTGAAACAGTAGAATTGTCCACCTTTGTACGCCTACACCAAAATGTGTCAAAGTTGGGGGAGAGAGGAAAAGAGTTTAAACTGAACAGTTTGAGAAACTTCCATTGTGGAGACTCACAGGCAGACTGCTGGAGCAGCTAGAAAGCTATACCAGGTAGCACAAGGATTAGCTAGGCCTATGCCTGGAGTCGATTATCTAATAAAATACGATTGAAAAACAAACAAACAAAAAACCCTCACTCAAGATGTCATCTTTCAGGCTTGTATGGTGATTCTTAAAATTAGGAATTTACTTCCCTCCAGAAAACCACCACACTCTGCATTGTAGATGACCTTTTCCAATCACACAGCTCCTGTGCAGTTGGTAGTGGACACACACACACACACACACACATCACATTGCTCAGGCACAACTGGAGCACACTGGTGCTCTCACGGCAGCTCAGTAGACATGCCAAAGACTGAATAGGCATAAAGAATGAACTCTCTTGCCCCAAATACAATCAATACAAAAGAAAACTGAATGGGAAGGCCAAGGAGTGCTGAAGCTGTGCTAGTCACCTCACAGACTAGTCAGACCCCAAGACTGAACCAAGACCCTTCAACGTCAGACCCTGACAGGTGAATGGACACAAGAAGCTCTGCCACAACCCTAACCCAGGTTGACAACCTACAGAATGACACAATCTGATAAGCTGAAGATCCAGTGTAATACTCAAATACTGATTCCCAGCTGTATTGAATTGACATTCCTCTGTTTTAGCTCAGTAATTCCATGCCATTTTATGCCAAGTGGAAAAACAGGCAGTTTTCCTTGACAAAAACAAGCAAACCACAGTATCTCTAAAGTAGGGGGTTCTTTCATTTTACAGAGTAAGGAAACAGATGTGAAAATGCACATTCCTGGCTCTTAAGTTACTAAAGCAGTGTCAGTCTTCAGAACATAAGCAACTCCATTACCCTGGAACAGCTTCTCTACCAAGTCAAAACAAAGTTCCAGCAATTTGTTTCTCAGATACCACTCCAAACCAATTATCTGCAAAACTCCTCAGCATTAACAAAGCAGCTGCAATAACAAATGGAGAGCAGCAGACTCTGGAGGAAACTCTTTGGTGAAATTCATATGTGAGTTATTCAGACAGGACAGAACAAGAAAGGTTAGATAAGAAAATAATAGATATTAAGTGGTGGAGAAAGAATGCTACAAAATTGCTGCTGATCATTCATCAGGCTTGCTCAGAAAAGATGACTGGAGGGAGCATTCTGATTTGATAGCTCCTTTGGTTCTGTTTCCTTTCAAAAATCTGTTTGTATTTTCTAAAATGTCTACATGCTAAGAACAGGCTACCAAGTGAAGCCAAAATTTTAAAACCATCATGGGATCGGTGTTCACAAGACTTTCTTTTACCTCTGATTTCTCCCACCTAGAGTTATTCAACTCTCTCTGCTTTCCATAACCATTTTTCAGCAGTGAAATTACACTGAGAAAAACATGGTTTTATATACCTCTGCACTTGCTACCCTACCATGTTGAAAGCAAAAAGAATTTGGGTGAGCCTACACCAAATCTAAGCCACAGAATGACATTTTTATGTACAAAACAGTTGAGAAGTGGAACAAGCAACAGAACTTTTTCATTACTGTGTACTGGATTAGACTCACCAGATTCATAGCCAAAAGCCTTTAAAAATACAAATCCCAGATGGGGAGGTTATGGTCCGTAATTGGAAACCTCCCACTTCAGTGACAATCTGCAGCAGCTATTACTACACAAATTCCATTGCAACCACCAAAATATAATTTTAAGAACAGCTATTTATTACTTCATCCAATGCAAAAAGGCTATTTTTATTACAAGAGGGTGTCCAATTCATCCTCAAAGTCTCAGCTATCTACAGTAAAAGCCATAGCACACAGTCAAATGTAAGCTCAATTTGGCTTCCAAAAATTGCTCAGCACTACAACTGTGTAAGACCCAAGAGTATGAACCTACCAAGTGTTTAAATCACCAAGAGCATGCCAAAAATCCCATAGCCATGTCCCAACTTCCCCTACAAAATTCTTCATTTCTTCCTGTTCTATGCCACCAACAGCAAAATCACCCACTGCTGTATAAAGTGGTTGTGATCTACCTTCAGAAAAGCTTTCTTCTGAGATGCTCTGGGTATCAGTGCCCTTCCTTTTAAAGTTAAAATAATGTTGAAAAGAACAAGCAACCACAGACGAACAAACGTAGCAGCTACTTAGAATACAGTTGAACAGAACAGTTCAGTTGGAAGGGACCTACAAACACCATCGAGTTCAACTGCCTGATCGCCTCAGAGCTCACCAGAAGTTAAAGCACCGTACTGAGGGCATTATCCAGATGCCTCCTGAACACCAACTTGCATCAGCTACCTTGCTAGGAAGTCTGGTCTACCCTCAAACTTCTCCTGAGTTTCTAGAGATTAGCTGGAAAATGGCTTTTTCTTCCTGCACTCTTCAAGTGAGCCTTCTCCCTTGAGAATCAGAACCCTCAACTCTGTGCCACACGGGATGAGAACTGGAGAGACAGGGACAGCACATTTAACATCCTCTGGCTGCCAGGTCAGCTACTCACACCACACTGTCAGACAGCCCAAGCACAAGTTCATTCCAGGCTTTCACAAAATGGTTCTGAAATATTTTTTCATCCCCCAAAAGTATAGGGCCTGCCTTCATCCTACTGCAACATCAGCCAGAGGGCTGACTGTTACTTCTGTCACAACTCCATCATTCAGAAATTACAATTTAACCAAGTAATGCAGCACTGGCATTAGCAGGGCAAATCTGGGGCACTTCGGACTGCTGAACAGACCTAAACCAGAAGAAGGTGGATGCTTTCTGCTCCAGGACCTTCTAGAAAATGATACAAGAAACAGCTCCCCATGTTGTCACTGAAATCAGGAATAAAAACTCGCCAACCCAGATGACAGGTTGGAAAGCTGACGTCACTTCATTACAGCGCTGGGCAGGCAGGGGATCACTCCTCCTAGCACGTTCACCGCGGAGACGGATCACACACAGTGTACCTTCAGATGAAGGCAACCTTCTCGATACACTGTTTTGGAGCAGCTGTTTCTTTCTACCCCTCCCAACTTTATCTGTAGTTTTCTATGTCAGCAAGAATACATTCAGTGACAAAACATCTGAAGGAATCCTCTCTTCAGAGCAGTATGACATCAATAAGAAAAACAATCACCCCTGCTGCGTTATTGCTCTTTTCACCACTGGTGAACATGATTAAAGAGTTTCAATGCATCCAAGTAACCTTTAACTGACAAGCAGACAACCCGCTGCGTCATCCCCCCTCAAGCCTCTCGCACTTACTAGGCAGCAGCAAAGATCTCTTTCTAGAGATCCGTTTTCCTTTCCTGCTCTTACAGCAACCTAGTTACACCACTCCTTGCACATTGCAAAACAGATCTCTAGAAAGAACACCTGATTCTAGCCTTCAGAACCTCAGGACAAGGCAAAGGTGGAAAGCTTTGGAAAGGTTGAATTTAATAACCAAAAAGACGTTTGATGCAGGAGGGGAAGGAAATAAAGGTGAAACCAAAATCCATGATTTCTGAACTCCGGGAAAGAAACACCTGCACTTTCCTACCGCCCTGAACTCAAACTCCTTAGATCCTAGTCACTTCAGTTCTGCCTCACAGCTCACATAGGATTTTGTTGCAAACACATACAAAGAACCTACAGAAAACATCTGCTTTGAACATACATCAAAACCTCTCCAGACACAAGTCAAATCCAGGTCAGAACTGAAAGCCCTACCTTCCATTTAACTCTATTGCTTCATCTACGCAATAACTGTGAACACCTTCCGCATAGAGCTGTGCTGATAAAACTGGACTGCTTGATATTTTGCTGATGCCTTATGTGAGACGAGATCTATTTGTCTCTCCATAAGCTCTGAATCTCAAGAGCAAAATGTCAGTAAGCTCTTTTCTCAACTCTCCCCCACTGTAACACAACTGAGATCCAAAAATGCTAATACCAGCATTAGGCAGGTGATGCAGCCTTCACGGCTTGACAGCCTCCTCTGGAAATTCAGACAAGAAAATTCTTTATCCAATCGCCCTTCAATTTCCCTCCCTAAAAGAGGGATTCATTTCAAAAAAAAAAAGAGCAGCCTGGGCAAGCAACCGACAGCTGTTAGAAAACCTAAAATGAACAGCAGATTTTTGTAAAGAAAGACAGACAGTGCTACAAAACACTGTATTCATGCCAGCGCTGGCCAAGGTTTCACAACAAATTGGGCAGCTTGCATTCAGAATAACCCTCCAGCTGACGAAGCAGATCAGCTGCAGGCTCGGCGTTTTCCCAGCGCTCGGTGCAGGCAGCATCACCTGCATCGTGCACGCAGGGCACAGAGATCAAACAGCTCCTGCTTCCTGACGGGAAGGCTCTGTGCTGCTGCTCACTTCCATGCGTGGCCCACGCAAAGCACTTTATTATCTCAGAATTCAAAACCATCTGCAGCAGCCAACAAATAAGTTACAATGACCAACAAGGACCAGATTCTGCTGTGGATGCAGACAGTGGAAGATAAACACGTACCAAAAACTCAGACTGCATCACAGCTGAGCATCTATTCCTATCAAAGATATCAGTATGCTTTCAAGTGCTGAAAAGATGTCACAGAGAACACCCGTGCTATTTAACGTGCTGTTCTCTGCCGTTAGCATCCATCCTGAAGCTGTATTTGCAAAATCAATCTCTAACCAGCTTTCTCTTGTGTCTAGATCCCAGGGCAGTGTCACTTGGCCTCCAGACAAATACTCTGGCAAACACTGAAGTGCTGCATTACTGAGCATTATTAGAATGAGATCAGGCCAATTTCACTGGGGCCTATGGGAAATTTATTGCCAGAAAAGAGTAGATCAAGGATGAGGCATTCTCACCTTTAGGATAAAAAAAAAATTAAACATCTGTCAGCACCTAGAAAAGACACCACCTTCCAGTATCACCAAGGGAAAACCACTAGAGGTGTAAAAATCTTTTTCTATTAACAGGAGTCAAAGGAAGTTGGATACCTAAAGGCTTCAGAAAAACATCTCTCTTGATGCCTATTTTTACCTCCTTTGGTTTTGTACAAATCTCCCCAGGTCTATGGCTTTCCGGGAGGTCACGCAGCCCACCCAGCGGTGCCCCCCGATGCCAGGTCTCCCTGGATGCCCAGGGGTGCAGCCCAGCCCCCAGCCAGCCCCAGCTGCTGCTGCAGGGCTCCAGCTTCCAAAGCCAGCAGCCCCCAGCCTTCCCCAAGCTCTGCCCTCAGCGATTACATTACCTCTCACTAGAAGTAAGGCATCTGTCTGATCGCTTCGTGGTTCCCCACAGAGGAAACAACAGGGAGGAGAAGCCACCTCACACAAAGCTGAGTATCAATGGAACAAGCCAGTACTACAGAATGTTTACAGGGGAGGAACTCATTACAAGCACATCTATCATTATCAGTGCACAAAAACAATACCAAGAACGAACACTGTAAAACTGCGAGGTACTGATTAAATACAATCCATCGCGTGAATCTGCTTAGTCAGATGGATGATATCTCCCAAGATATTTCCAACATCAGAAGACTGAAGCAAACACAAAATGTCCCCAGAAGTCTTGAAACATTTGCTGCTCATAACCAACAAGGGAAAACTAACTCCCTGTCCTTGAGAAGGATAAGCAGCTTAGCTGACCCCGCACACTGCTGCTCTAAATGCAACCCATTAGTCAACAAAAACTTCCAAAGGCATCCAGGGTCAAATAACTAACTTATCCCTGTCAGATCACCTTCTCTTCAAGCCATGCATGAAAGTCATATGCAAGTGTAAGCTGCAAATATTTTCACACCTGGCCCATCCAGCTAGCTCTGGTAAACAAATTTACAGCTGCATTTCCCTTTTTCTCCCACCTCAACATTTACTGACCTAAATGTGAGGTAGCAAATGTAAGTACACGTAATATGAAGCAGAAACTGTAAACAGCTCAAGAGAATTACTAAATGATGCCCTATACACTTCACAAAGGTATTAGATTCTCATAAGAAGCAGTAATTTCATTTTTCCAGCTATTAATTACATCTTAACTCACCAGCAGGACTACAATGAAGCTTACATGTGAAATACTTAACAATATTTTTTACATCAGCAATCAGTGCTTCCTAGAAGCACGGAACTTTGTCATCCAAGCCATCACCAAGCTATTCAATTAGCCTCTAACATGGATTAACAAGGGTTCGTGTTTGTACGCTCTCCAGAAGAGGAGACGGATGTATATTTGGTAAGTAAAAATTCCAGGGACATTACAAAGGAAGAAAAAAGATTAAAGGTAAGTCTTGAGAATAACAATTTGTTAATACACAAAGTCAGCCAAATGTGAACACATATTGAGATCTGTAAAAGCTGAAGTCCTGCAAAGACAAGAAACAAGACATGGACAGATCCCAGAAGGTCACACAATACTAATATTCACAGCTTTAGCAAATTTTTCTCTATTTCAAGGAAGAAACTGCCACAGACATTGACAAGATGCCAGTAATAATGGTTTGGCTACAAGTAGGCATTGTTTCAGTGAGTATATCTAAAAAGAGTCCAGATGGCAACTTGGCTACCTTCACTTCCAGGCCACCTCACTTTGTCCATTCTTTCACTCTGGCTGGGCAGACATGTTCAAAGCAACGTCTTTAACAGTCTTTAGCCCAATGAACAAAGAAGATGTAATTAACATTTTCCATCAGTTTATCCGGGGAAAAAAGAAAGTAAAACAAAGAGGCATACTAATGAGATTTTAAAAA
This sequence comes from Penelope pileata, assembly GCA_013396635.1. NCBI lineage: Eukaryota > Metazoa > Chordata > Aves > Galliformes > Cracidae > Penelope > Penelope pileata. The sequence continues at coordinate 395,368 of WBMW01004686.1, forward strand.
ATCAGTGTTTTCATTTGCAGAGCTCCACTAACGCATTTATCCTGTTTACCAGTATTTCTAGATGGCAAATAATGACCATCATCTACTTAATTTTTTCTCCTCTCTAACAGAAGAGGAAGCCAGAACTGGTGGCCCAGGCACTCAGCAGCCCACTGGTTCACCAAGCCATCTTGTAAGTGTCTTAACTTGTGGGGAAAATGTATGCCTTCCTGTAAAGATTATCACTGCTTGCAGACAAATTCTGGGTAATAATTCTTTTATCGCACTAAATATCCACATTTTTGTAAAAAATAGGGACTTCTTTTTCCTTTTGTTTTCTTTTTGTCTCTAACGTCCCCCTTTTACATTCTCTACAGCATTCTCTAGAGGCTGTTCTCTGCTTTCCTGCATTGCAGCATCCAGTTCTTCTTCCAGGAGCAGGCAAGATTTCTTCTGAGGACTGATTTTTTCATCTTCCCCCTTTTTTATCCACTTACCCTTTCTTGTACACGGCAGCCCTCATCTCATATGAAAAAGGAGCTTGAAAGCTATACTGTCTATCCATCCCACAGCCAAAAACTAAACCTAGCAGACAAAAGGAAGGCAAAAAAGTCACTGAGGCATCAAGAAATAACACTGATGTCCCCCTACTTGCAGCAGCCAAATGAGGATGTTAAGGATTTGTTTAAAGACACTGTTCTTGCAACCTTTCTGGGTCTCCTTCATCTGTGAAAAGAGAATGTCTTAATTTCTATTTTTTTTTTTATTTTAATACAGAAAAATCAGCACACAGATTTGCCAATTATATACATCTTAAACATATTTGATCTAGTTTATACTGTTAAATATTAACATTTTCTCCTTTTTTATGTTTTTGTTGGAGCAATCTAGAAACACCAATAATGATTCATAGTAGTAAAAATATTTTATTAAAACCAGACTTTTTTTCACAGCATCATTTTTCTCAAAATACGCAGTTCCAGAAAATTGGACTAGGTATTTCACAGCCTGACCGAGCTCCTTGTTTCTTTCTTTCAGAAGATATTATGTTTCCAGCTGTATGGAAACAAACACAGATGAATGAAACATATTCAAAACAGCACACTTCCCATAAGCTGTGCCCTTAACTTCTAAAGCACCACCAAACCAAACCATGGTCAAAGACACCAGTTCTGGCATTTCCTAATGCTAGACAGTTAGTAAGTGGCACAACCCACAGCCTTGCCAGAACACTACCGCCCTTCCACAGATTAAAAAACAAAGAAGAAAAGATGCATAAAAACCCACAAAAGTGTGAGAATCCTCTGGTTGGCAACCCTATCTGTGCTCACAGCCCCTCACTACACAGCATCAGAGGAGGAAACTTAGAAAAATGTGAATGGTATTTTAAAAATAGAATATTATATGTTTTGTATGTTATGCATCATTGCTCTTTAATCTTTAAAAAGTTCTAGCCCTAATATTTTAGCAACTTGAAACATATGTGCTTTCAGTTTTTCTTCTGAAGGGCTTGAAAGGGGTCAAAAAGAGAAAAAGGGAGTTAGGGAAAAAAAAGAGGAAGAGGAGCTTAATACAGACAAAGGATATTAGAATAAAGTTGAAAACTTAACTTCTAGCCATGACGCTTGCTCAAATGACTCTTGTAACTGCTTTTCAGTTGTACAATTGGATAGGTGACAGGAAAAAAAGCCGTTGGTCTAAAAAAACCACAATGAACTCTTAAAGAGATGCCTGCACTTTAAGAGCTAAAGAAGGAATTGGTTTTGACTCTAACTCTTTACTTAAAGATACAAAAACCAAAACCGTATCAAATTTAATTATAGATATTTTAAACAGAAAAATATTTACTCCAGAAGTTCATTAAAGTACATAAAACATCTTTTGAAGCTGTGCATTCCTTTCTTCCTCTGGAACGAAGTAGCGCCCGATAACTGGGACAGCGGACACTTAAGAGGAGGAGGTTCTGCTCCCGGTTTTATAACCGGTGTAAAATCGCTCAAATCACTGGTGTCCATTTCTGTTCCCTCAAAGGTAGGAGGAGTGGGAGTTCTGTTTGTTTGTTTGAAAGACTATCCTTTGGGCCTTCACCTTTATGTTTATATTTACTTATTATTTCTGGTTTCATATTTCTTAGCACTTAATTCACTGTGTTATCTTTTTCTGAACAAACTCGCTTAAATTGCTTCACTGCGTAATCACAGACTATCAAGAACTTGTTACAAAAAAAACCACTCTGTTGTTCAGTAAATTAAGATAAATATGTACACATTTCCCTTCAATTCTGTGCAAGTTTAAAAACATGGAAGGACAGCTCTGTTCTACTCCGTAGTTAGTAGAGTCCCTTAACTACTGAAAACCTGGGCACCATCATCAAGCAAAGGGTCATAACCTAGACTGTACAAAGCAGCTTTCTCAGTTGCTCAAAAACTATATCCATTTGAGGAATGAAGACATTTATAACCTTCTACCGATTTTCATAGCTGTAATTACTAAATCTACATTTGCTTAAAAATGGACTTCACCATAGTTATTGCATGAACACTGCTAAAAAGACACTGATTTGAGAGCATCCTACTTCAGTGAGGGGAAGAAAGGCCTGTTCACAGGGTGACATTTGAAGCTGTACTCCCACAACTTGTATACAGAATAATTTTTACTCTGGATATATTAAATTAGAGAGCAGACTTTCATAGGTCTGATCAGTTCTCTTCTTTTCTCACTAAAGCCACAACAAACAGAGACTATAAAAAAGGTGCAGCTTTTTCCTTGTATAGGCTATCTTACAGCTTTATTGCTGTTCCTCAAACTGAGCTGGAATTCCAAAGTTGCTCATTAAATCACATGTAACTGATGGCTCTTCAAACACACGGACCAACACCACTCCAGCAAAAGAAGTGCAGGAAGCTGACCGTAGCCAAATCCATGGGAAGCAGGAAGGGCTCCCAGCACAAAGATGAGACGTTACAACATGGAAGCATGTGTAAGGCTTCTCCTGAGGGGAAGAGAAGCCTATTTAAACAAAGGGGTCAGAAGACAGCAACAGAATCAAAATTGGACTGGCCATTTAAAATTTCAGAAGCAAAAACACATCTTCTCCTGACAGCTTCATCAAGTGGTTTCTCCAGCGCCATTCCTGAAGAAAGGTATACACACATTAGGTTATCTCAAAAAGGCTCAGGAAAATGCAAAGGAAGTGACAAACGTGTGAGAAGCATTCGGCTGGTCATCCAACCGACCGGCAGAGGGATCAGAGCATCGTGAAACCACCTTTTTGGTCAGTAGAAACTTCTCGACAGCTTCTGAAATGCACACCCCAGCTCTGAAGCAGCGCGTTTCATTATGCCACGCAGCCCTGACAGACCATCTCCCAAATTGCTCTGCACTGCCTTCAGCTCCAACGGATTGACATTGCCTTTGCACCTTGCAGAACCCCTGCACGACCCTCAGCTGGAGCTTTTGCTTCTTCTATACAGCGAGAGAACACTGCCAATCACTGTGTGTAACGGGGCAGGGTACAAAAACAGGTGAAATCCACTTACTAGGGTGAGAAAACAGAGAAACCTATTTCCTACTAGCAGCTATGCCTTCACTGTTGTGTTACTTTTCCTCTTTGGACAGCTGAGCTCTGCTCATTCATAGGCAGTTGAGATATCCTCTCACTAACATACAGATTTTTAATTCCTATGAAGAAACTCAAAAGGCAGCTGTACAACATTTTCGTGCAATGGTTATGGCTTGGGGATTTTAACATTATCACTGAACCTGGATATACTGTAAGAGTTATTTGGGCTAAAACAGATAACACTGTATTACATTAAAAACCACTTGCAAACGAGACGCATTAAATCTGTATCTCCCAGAAATACAGACATAATATCCCCCTTGTAATGCCATAGGCACAAATAAAGTAGGAAAAAATGAGCTGCAGCTTTATAATACACAGTAACAACAAGAAAAGGGAGCAAACCACACTCATTTTCAGCTTCCAGTGTTCATTTCCAGCTTCCTCAGGCTCTAAGCGGACACTCTGGATGACACCAACGCTTCTTCAAGCAGAACAACGCTCTGAAGAGCACAGTGTACATTTGAAAGAGGTTGTGTGTTCTCTTGATTTTTTTTTTTTTTTTTGCAATTACTCTTTGAGCAAGGGTTAACTTTAATTCATTAAGTTCCAACCGGCAATCCTGAGGAAGAAGCGTTGCTCTCCAAGCTATTTATTCTTTGTCCTTCTAAAACAATGAAAATCAGTCGCTGCCATTTCACCAGTGTAGACTCAACTCAGACTTCTACCAGGTTGTCTCTCTAAACCGATCACAGCTTCACCTCGGGCTCTGTCTATTCTCTGCCAATCACGCCCTCACTACCGCTTGTGTTTCTGAGGCACCGTACCCACTTCTTAACATGGTGGGCATTCCTAACAGTTTGGAAGAATATAAACTTTCTGGGGCTGGATAATAAGAATATTTTTAGGAGATCTCTGCCTGCATCAATTCCTAGCTTAGCTGAAGGGGTTTTTTTGCAGCACAGTATGCAATGGCTGGAGGAAAGAAAAAAAAAAGATCAAGCTTTAACACTAGGTGCCTACTGAGCATAGTTTCAATGCAACTCCTCATCACACTTTCAGCAGAAGTGAACAAATAAATTCAAGCTGAGCAGAAAATATTGTGAACACACTATTTAGCAATCCTGCAGTATTTACAGCAACTGCTGAAGTGTTTGGTAAACATTGATGCTTCAGAAACTGTAAAAGACTAAGGGTGGGAAAACGCTTAGCAGCTTTCAAGAAGCCACAAAGCCGTAGTGGGGTTGGAGAGCTACCGCTCACTGCTAACAAAGCCTTGGCAGGTACACGAGGCTTACGGCAACCGTCAATGACAAATGCAGCTACTTTAAGACGTGAGAAGGGAAATCAGAGAACCATGCTGGCTCTCATAATGGATTCTGGGAAACAAAAGCGTCTAGAAAACTGGAGAAAAGGCAGGTGGGTGCATTCATTGGTAGAAATGTACTACACTGGTGGAATGTAACTTGATTGGAAGAAGCCATAAACCAACGTGGGGAAGCAGATGGTTCTGAAAACACTGCAAAGACACTTCTTCAAAACACCTATTGACATTAACTTCAGTAATTAATTCACTGTCTGCCTATTACTTCAGCTAGTACAACGGGAAGCCTCTCATCAACGACGTACACAGGCAAATATCAGTTACGGGCATTATCTCCCACAAAATCAAAAAAACAAAAGGCGGGTAAAAACAAGCCATTTCTAAAATTAAGGTTCAAAATTATTCACTAAGTTTGAAAAGGCACTTGGTTTTCCCCAAATTGCATGCTTTGCTGGAATTTCCTCTGGGATTTCAGTACAGGTGAATCAGTGCAAATTGAGAGAAGTCTCAAAATCCAGGGCACCCATAAAGCAAGCGCAATGCGTTCTTCCTTCACATCATCAGTTCTACACTTAAAGAGAATATTCTTCCACAGAAAGTAACGTAAGAAGACTTTACCATAAACTCAGTTAGTGAAAACTAAATGAAAGAAAAACAACCAGCTACAGTCCTGCCTTTCTTATGCAACTAAAAATATTCAGTTTTACAAACTCAGTTCCAAAGACCATATCAGAAAAATTCAATGTTCTCCACCTTTCACCGCCTTCCTAGCAAGCTGACAAACAAGTGAATAGCTCAGCTCTTCACTGACTCTCAGCAGTGAACACTGTCTACACTTGCAACTAACTTCTCCAAGACTTGTTATTCACAGTAAGCATAATTATAATATCAAAAACACTCAAACATAATGTGAAAAGTTGAAAAAAAAGAAAAAAAAAGCTGCAAGTGGTGGGGATGGTGGTTTGTTAGTTTGTTTAAGAAGAGCGATCCCCAGCCAGCAGCATTTCCCTCTATCTCAAGGGGATTCCCTTTGAACTAATTAATGAAGAATCGGACTCTCACAAGTACAAACTTGAAACAATTGGAAAAGCTAGAAAAGCTCTCTGTTACATAACTTGTCTGACTGATTCCAAATCAAAACACAGGCTGAGCTCCAAACTGGAGGAAAAGGCTCACAGAATGCAGTTCCTCTTGTTTTCCCTGAGCATTTAAAATCAAAGCACTCTGTGTCTAACCTCATTTTTTGTTCACATAAGAAGCCACATCACAGGCTACTGCAAAATGGTAAACTGGGGAAATAAAAGCCACACGAGCTGAATTTAGAATTATCACATTCTAGAAGACTCAGCATAAGAACCCCAGGATTCAGGGAGCTCTCAACACAGTTTTTTCTGACTACAAAACACTGCCAAAATGAGGTGTTAAAAATAGCTAAATCAATACAAGTTTTCTGAAATCCAAGCAGATCCCAGATGATGAAAGACACCAAGTCGGACCAGACTCACTGGCAACACAGTGTGGTGCAAAGAACCTGCAAGTATTCCGTGTCAGCAGTGTCACACATGAATCTGTGGAGTGGATCAACAATTATCTAGGCAGCAAATCCCTGCTCACACACTTCTCAAAATAACCCTGACCAGAGCCTGGGAATTGCTGGGAAATGCCTCAATAGCAGGCAATGGTCTCTTTTTGGAATGTCTCCCTTGTTACAGTAAAACTTTGTACAAAGGAATTAAGTCTCTCTACAGATAAAATCTAACAAATATGAACCAAACACAAACAGCACAACCCTTGCCTACGCAGGCCTGCAGAACCTTGAACAGCAACATCGCCACACGGTGTAAATAATTACCATGATCACAGCACTGATGTCAGCTGGTCCATATCCCATGTCAGGAAAGAGACCAAAAATTGCAAATACGCACAACCCACTGAAATGATTTTTCATTTTAATATGCAACAAGTGGAGGACAGTAGAGGAGCAATTGCTGTTTGCTTTCAGTTTGGCCAAGAGAGCTACAGGAACTAGGCCAGGGCCCAGAAAAACACAAAACCATACACTGAAGCCCTGGAGAACAGTCAACTAAAAACACAATCACCTCTGCGAGCCCCAGTCTGACCCGCAGATCTCACACAAACCAGTTTCTTACACCTCTGCTGAACCAGAGCTTTTCCACAGCAGCATGTTTTCAAAACTTCAGCTCTCTGCAAGCAAGTTACTAAATGCAACAAGACCCAAAGCAAAACATGAAGTTTGCTGTGCCCAACCCTTACTTCTGCATCTCAGGATTCAGAGCTTCGAAAAGGTAACGCCAGCACTGCTCCCACCCTTCACACCAGTCGGATGTTCCATCTGAAAGCCAACGAGTCCTGCCAGCAGGATTGGGATACCAAAGGCCACCCAACTTGGATGTGTATTCAGCAATTCTTTTTTTCTTTTAATTAATTTAGTTAAAGTTTTCATTCTATCCTCAGCTCAGCTACTGACTCGTCAAGAGATGCAGACAGTTTCATACCTGAGACTAGGGACAGCTCTCATACTTAGCAAAAGTTTAGAAATTCAGCTGCTCCAGCAAGCCTACAGTTAATGCAAAGAGCGCTTTCTGGTCCTCATCTAGCGACAAGCAAACATTGTCCGTAGCACAACACTGCTGGATTTCAGCACAATTCATCATTAATTGAACCCTCTGTTGGTGTGAGGCCATCGCTCAGAAGAGAACGGAGCCCTGCAGTTCTGACAGAGAGATGTTACCGAGGCAGCTGACGGTCATGAAGGGCGATGGTAACAGAAAAAGCACTGGCACCGGGCTGAGAGAAAAGGAAGGAGATACAGGAGGAGCGGGACGCGCTTGTGCAACTGCTGTTAACTGTACGTCTGTCTGTCTTAGTGCAAACAGCACCTGAATTCCAGGGACAAGATGCACCAGGATAAATTATGCTTCAATTAAAAAAAAATCAAAGAATTAGTAATTATACAACAGTTTTAAAGATTTTTTTAAAAATTCCTAATGCTGTCTTTTTTCCTGTCTGCTACTAAAAAGAAACAGCTATCAACAGACAGGAAAGGCAGCAACTCTTTTGCAGCAGACACATGGCAGCTTGCCACTCCTTTGTCAGAGCCATCAGGCCCTCTCGCTCCACTACTACAAAGGAAAGTTTTCTACTTTAACAGAAAAGAGAGAAAACTAAAGAGATAAGAAAAAGAGATCGCTCTATACAAAGATGCCTCTACATGGAAAGTTCTATAGCAGTTATAAAACCTTAGTGTTATTTAACCAGCGTGACTGGGAACCAGCCTAGGTGTAACTGTTCCTGGCGAGTCTGCGGTCCATTCACAGAAAGCTGCTTTCAGATTTCCAACAGCAAGCCCAGAAAGCGTACGGGAAAGCAGCACTGCAACACTACAGAGAACGTGCAGACGAAGCCCATCCCAGAGACCGCTTTGCCTCGCGACTCCCAGTGAACTCCCGGGCCCTGGCGGGAGCCGTGCCCGCAGCTCCCCCGCACCCGCCTTCTCCCGCAGGTGGGCCCCGTGCGGCTCTCTTCCCGCCTCCCGCTTCCCGCCTCCCGCTTCCCGCCTCACACCTCCTCGATGGCCGCGTGCCCGCAGCGCACCCACAGAGCCGGCCGAGCTCACCTTTCATTTTGACAGTGGGGGAATTGGGTCCGGCCGATTGCTTCCTCCATCCTCGCCAGTTCTGGCAGAGGCTCTCCGCCTCGGAAATGAAGGAACAAAGAGAGTCTTCCTCAAAATGATCGGAGTCTTCGAACGAAAACCTCTCCCCGTCCTCCCACTCAGCGAACAGGAGTTCCATCCCGGCCGGCGGGCGAGGCACAGCACGGCAGCGGGCGGGCACGGGGCCGCTCGCCGGGACAGCGGCTGGGCCTGGGGGCTGCCGCAGCGCTTCGAGTTCCTTCTGCTCAGACCCCCATGCTGCTACGCTGCCAAGAGAACCGGAGCAAACGCTGCCTCGAAGCGGGAGAAGCAAGAAACCAAGGCAAAGCGAGGGGGACTCGTAAAAATCCCAGAAAACAAGTTTTTAAAAAAGTTTAAAAATCGCCCGTGCCCGCAGCGCGCCGGGCCCGGCTGACAGGTGCGCGGCGGCGGCTGCCGGTGGCCTCCGGGGCCCTCCGCCGCGGCGCGGGGCCGGGCTCGTGCCCGTGCCNGCCCGGCCCAGCGGCCGTTCGCTGTCCCGGCGCGGCCGCGGCTCCCTGCCCGGCGCGGGCACCAAGATGGCTCCGCGCTTCCCAGCTTCACCTGCGACACCCCCCCGCCAGCCGAGCCCCGCTTCCG
>WBMW01004686.1:404624-456556 GCA_013396635.1 Penelope pileata
GGTGCCAGCGGTGTTGCCCCCGGGTGGTGTTGTGGGACCGCGGCAGGAGCTGAGGGTGGTCCGCGCTGCTGCGGGAGCGGAGGGCCTCAGTGAGGGCATCTTTTAATTTTGTTTTCTTTTAGCATAATCTAATGGAGCGGCCGGGGCCGTGAGGAGAGGGCCTGGGCTATCCCCGCGCCGCAGAGCGCGACCTGGGCCCGAGTGCTGCGCTTGGCCCTGGAACGTGGCACGCCTACAGCTGCACCCTAATTCTTTAAAAAAAAAAAAAAAAAAACTTAGGAAAGGAGAATGTGTAAAGAAAAAGGAAGTAAAGCATGGGGGGGAGTACTGCTCGCTGCTCGTGCAGGAGCAAGCAGAAGGAGCAGTATTCAGAAGCAGCAATCCAGCCGCCTTGCTCTGCCCTGGAGCCCCGGGGAGCGGGCAGGAACGTGCCTGGGCAGCTGGGGACTGCGACCCGCCCCACGACAGCAGTGAGGACATGCCCCGTGTCCCCTTGACATGCAGCCTTATGTAAGGTTTTCACACACCTAGGCTGAAAGCAGCATGCTTTCCTTTGAGCTTTTTCTGAAATTCTATTTTATTTTGGAGACCTGTTGCACTGGGAGAGTGGACGGCTGAAAAAAAGTAACGATGAGTTTTCTCTATAAGCTGAGTGAGCACCAGCCAAGCAACCACAGGCTGGACTGATCTTGTACAGAGAGAAAAAAGCAAATCATCAGAAAAAAAGAAGAGCTAGGGAAAACAGAATGAAGTGCTAAGGAACAGTAATCCTAGAGCTGAGAGGAACTGAGCTGTTCTGTGGGGGAGCAGTTAACGTGTCACTCTTCCTAATTCACCCCAGTCCCAAAACAAACAAACCAAGCCCAGGTTAATTGATGGATCCTCATAGCAAGTCTTAAGAGATACCCCTTGTCCTTAAGGGAAACTTTTTGCATGGCTTATTCTTACCCAAGTAATGCTTGCCAGTGTAGTACTTAAGATCTTGAACACAGAAATACGCATTAATAAAATGTCCATCATCAAACCAAGAGATATTTTTTACCTGTATAAGTGTTGGATCCTCCAGTGCTTCCTACCAGTACGGAACATGGGAGCAGTCCACAGCTTCCTAATCCTCAAACCTTTTTGCAAGTCTTCATCTAACTTAATGTGCTGCTTGTCCAAAGCTGCTGTTCTGCTGTTCTAAAAATCCTTGCACACGTCCTTTTAGGGAGCTCCATGAGGATATACCTGAGAGATACACGATAAATCCACTCACTGCATGTCTTCTTACAGAAATAATTTTTAGCTGAATAAACTCACAACACTAGTAGGTTTCCTGTGTTTTTTTCCTCAGATTTTTTTGCTAACAGGCTGTCTGTATACATTTTCATTTCCGAGGAAGAGCTAATTTATGCTCATGCATACATCCATGTGGGTGGTATTACCCCTAATAGTCTGTTGCACAAGAACATATGTATTAAAACCTATAAAATCAATTCAGGAGCTCTGAAATTCAAACTCTTCCTTTGTGGGGAAAACAAACAAACAAACAAAGCCATACAAAGCTGGTTTTCAGCTAGTGTGAAATACTATTAATTAACAATAGATGCTGTAATTACCCTGTGAGCTAATGACACACAGTCAGACAGTTAGGTAATTACTGTGCTCAGTCCCTTTTTACAGCGTGCAGAGGCTGCCAGAGAATGATATTTAGTAGAGACCAGGGATTTAGAGCTTCAAGCAGAGTGAACTGCTTTGCCTCTACTTCTACAAAGTCAAAATGTTTAGACCTTGGTTCCACAAAGGTAAAAACAATAGGATAGTTAACATCCTCCAACACACCACAGCAGGGCGTCAAATGCTGACTCTACTGATACAAAGTTCTCCGAAGGTGTCTGAAGTAGTATCTTCATCAGTGTGACCCTAGCTGCTACCCCATCGTTCTCCACACCTGGTACTTCAGTCTCGCCCACAGGTTCTTGTCCTTTTTCCGTTGTCAGTGAGCTGAAGTTTAGGAACCTGAATATCGCTGCTCTTTATTTTTTTAAAGCAGATTCAGACCTGGCACCTTCCCACTTAAGAATTTACCAGACTTTGGACTTTGTTAATCTCCTACCAAATGACTTAAATTGAGACTATCTCAAAATGCAATGCAATAACTCGCCATTACAAACAACAACATTGACCTGCTGATGAAAAGAAGCTGACCCAAAGTCATAGCCAGGGTTAAAACAATGGGGAGTTGCAGTACAGAATGCAAATCTGATGATTTTCTTCATCCTTATGATGGAGGATAATTTTCCTCAGACACAGCTCACCGCAGTCTTACCAGCAGAGGTAACAGAGCTGTTTGATTTTGGGAGGAGGGAATTCCCATGCATGGGACAATATGAAAATTTGAGGAAAGATGCACAGTTTGCCACAAAATCTGTGCTCAGATACTCACATAGACACCTTAGGGACATGAACCAATGCAGAGTATAGGTTCTAAGCTAGGCTCAGAAAAGGACTGTCACTAATAGGGAGGATTAGCACTTCTTAAACTAAGATGCAGAAGTAATTCCTAGATTCAGGAAACGGATCCTCCAGAGCAGCATTTGGGACTCCCCAGGTTGAAGGACAATTTGCATTTTCCAATAGAAAGAAAGAAAATAAAAATACCATGACAGAAGAGACTATGGGGGAGCAGGATGTTGCTACTCCATGTCAAGTATCTGTATCAGAAGACACAAGAAGATGCTTAGCCTCTCTAAAGAATGTATGCCACTACCTCAGGTATAAAAGCCTTGCTTAGTGGGTCCCCTTCATTGATTTGGGGTTTTGGAATGGTTCTGTTTTGTCTTGGATTGTTTCTGGGTGTTCTGCCAAGTGCTAGGCTCTGTGCCAAGCAGCAGCTCTCAGGCTCTCCACTCCCACATCTTCTGTCTGTGTACTTCTGCTGCATGCCATGTTCCCAGGCTGGTGTCACAGCCAGCGCTCCCCAGCCTGCCCATGTTACCAGGGTATGCCCACCATCCTTGCTCCACAGCCTTAGTCCAGCACACGGTGCTACCCTGCCCCAGGTACTTCACCTTCCACTGGGTTTCCTGTGGCTAGTGGAGATGGCAACAACTCCGAAACACATGAACAGACACATGCACAGAAAGGACAAGCTGAATTTCTGCAGTGGGCAAAAATTTCGTATAACAAAGTGAAGCCCTTTTACTACAGAGTTGCTTCAGTCAATTCCTCAGCGCTGAACACAGACAGAAAACAAGGAGATAAAAACGGCTTTTCCTGTTTTTCACCATGTTTATGACTGGTCAGAGGCAGAATGTAAGTCACATCCTGACACTGGGCTTGATGCTTCTCCTGAGACTTTCCCAGGTGGTGGCTAACATGGGTTCTCCTTCCAAAGAATCTATCACACATTCCCACGATGCAGCAAAGTCAAGATCCTGCAGAGCACTCAGTCAATGGGCAGGACCATGCAAGCCAGCTACCAGGCAATATGCTGTAGCGCATAGTAGCAAGTTCTATCTCATACGCTCTGCCCAACATGACAAAGTCATCCTGCACTGATTCCATTTGGATCTCATTTGTACTGCCAAATGACCTGTTAGTGCACAGCACCAGCAGTAGTTAGAGAGGCAGACACCTGAAAGCTGATGGGAGTTCTGACAGTTTACATCAACAGCAGTCTGGGTCACGAGCTATGAGGAAGCATAAATACCTGAAGGTATCACAATACTTTATAGAACGTTGCATGAAAGAAGGGTTTCACCTGCAGGAACAGTGCTTTCCTGGTTTAGAAGGTTGTGGGAGTTTAAAGGAATCTAAAAATACCGCTGAAGTTATCAAGTGTGTTTTGACAGGGAAAAGGAGATGAAAGAAGAGCAAACTAAGGAACTAAACAGATTCAGTCCAAGGAATGAAGAGATAGCTAGGGGTAAGATTCTACATCCCAACGTGACCTGTTGTTGTAGGACTAGAAATGGCATTAATAGGCAGGTAGGTAGGGTGATGGCATAAGCCTGGTGCTGCTCACTGATATCTTTCATCAATATTATATGCAACACAGCACTATTAGCTTTTACCAGAATCCAGTAGAAAATACAAGTTGTATCAGGAAAGGACAGAGGACAGAAGGAATGGTAGAGAGCTTTACTAATGTGACGTGTTTCAAATTATAAAGGGGCTTCAGCACATTATGTTTACCTCTATTAAATTGGAGCAATCCTCATCCACATTCCTTCTCCTTCCAGCTTTGGGATAACACAAGTTGCAAAAATTTCCGAATAAATCTTGCTTTCACTTTCTTAAACATCACAAGCTGAAAGCATGGGCAAGGTGATGAAAGTAGTCAGGCAAACAAAGCAGGGTGAAAAATTGCAATTCTATCTTAAAGTGCATTTCAGAAGACTGAAAAAATGTTTTCTGGCTTGTGCAGATCAGACCTGGGTGTGTTCTTTCTCTGGCCAGCATGAGGAAGGGCAGGTGTGATGGCTAGCTTCTGCTTGTCCTCAGGGCTATGGCTTGGAAAGACAGTTCGTAAATGCTCATCCATCTTTTTCCAGCCAACTTGCTCCATGAGACAGGCACGTATTTGCTCATGTGGATCTCCCAACAGACAGAAACTACAGGCACTGCTGAGGCCATGAAAAATAGTATCTGACGATTTCAACAGTGCTCTGCTGGAAAGAAAGAAATCTATTAAGGACTCCTGCAGAGATGACAAGGTTCCCACTGGGGTGGTTTCTCCTGTACAGGAATGTGCTTATTTTTTTAATTCCTCTTTTATTTTACAGGAGTGAAATTACTGTTCAAAATTCCTTTGCCTCCATTACACACCATTTTCAGAACGCATTTCAGAGAGAGGAGCACTCACACATACCCTGAAGCACAATTGCAACATTTACATTTGTTTCCAGTTTTAAGCTCACACCAGGGACTAAATATCAAAGAGTCTGCCTTGCACCCCAGAAGTGTCTGCTTTTCACTGATGAGTCATGTGGTACTGTACAAGTCATACCCAGTGTGTTTTTATTTCTGATCCCATGGAAAGTAAAACACATCCTTGCCATGGCTGGAATCTGACACAGACTCAGTAACAAAATAAAGCACTCTTGAGATTTTATCACTGCTAATGCAGTGGGGCCCAGCTGTTCAGCAACGTTCTGACTCTGCAAGATCTTATTGTCTTTTCACATGCAGTAATGCAGTCAGAAATGACAAGCAAAGGCACATTTTTAAAGCACACATACAGCTTTTACTAAGTAAAACACTGGATGTGCAGAAGAACAGCTTCTTGTGCTCTGGCACTATGACACTATGCAAAAAAAACTGCAGATAATTTTTGTATCTTAAATTTCTGTTCCTGGGAAAGAGACAGCAGTCTGTTTTGCAAAATCACTTCTCCTGGAAGATCACTTTCATGATCTAGCAATCACTATTAATAAAAAATATCTCCAGAGAAATCACAACCAGTGACCATTGTTACTTATTTCAAAGCACTGGGGTGGGAGAAGAGATTGAGCACAAAAGAAGGGACAGCACACAGCTCGTTCCAGTTGCTCTGCATCTAACTGCACAAGTATAATCTGTGCAAAATGTACAGAGCTTTCCCAAATGCTGAATACCATGAAGCTGAAAGCAAAGCTACCCTGAGGAATCATAAGCTCTGGAAAACAAGTGTTGTCCATTTGGATTGAGCATTTTCCAGTCTTGGGCTAATCCTCATCAGAGAAGAATTTGAACTGATAGGGTTACAGGTTCTCTCTTTGGAATCTTATATGATAGGAATGCCTGATATTAAATCCTTATTAAAAAAAAAGGAATTCACTATTTGTGAGATGAGTCACTGGTACACACATGGAAAATGGAATCATTAAGGGAACACTTTGCAACAGCTGTTAAAATTATTGTTATAATGCAGGAGACTAAAATTACAGCTAAGATCTTATGTATGAACGTAACTATTATGCTTCAGAAAGCATAAGATGCAGTTTACAGACAATAATGCCTGTAAGGATTACTAAGCATATTTAGTCTGGCCTCTTGTATTTCACAGGTTACAAGCATATATTCCTCTTCCCTCTACAATAACCTACAGGAGTTCATTTGTTTTTTCACACCTTGTTCGTTCTGCCGTTACCAAACTGTCTAGCAAGATCTAATGTGCAATATAAATTTAAGCTAAAGGAGTAGAATTAAGCTGAAGAGATGTTCATTTCTCAGAGAAAACAACTGTTATACTGCTAGCTCTCTCTTTTTGAAGTTGAGACATTTGGACACCTCCTCAGCTACGGTGGAAAAACTGTGAAAGCAATAATCTGTCTTTTGTGGGTAATACTTTTGATTCCTCATTTACAGAAACTTGGCAATCATTAAGTCAATTTGTTTTGAGAGAGTATTATCCTAACTAGCAATGTTACAGACTTGAAAGCTTCCTAAAAATTCTGAAAAGCGGGCATTAATTCCCTAGCTTATTTTGGTTTCAGTCTGCCAAGGAATAAACCAGCAATGTTTCTAAATGTAATATTCCTTCTCTATCAATCTACAGTTTTAGAAATCAAAAATGGTAATCAAAGAGAAAAAAAAGAAAGAGGTGCTACAGCAGCTGAGTCTCAATATGCTGGAGAAGTCAGGTTTCTGTATTTGCTGTTGAGGGTAGTCAGTTGACTGGTAAGTAGGAGATCACCGTTGGGAAGAAAAAGCATATCTACATTCATGTCAAGACCAATAGGTACTATTCTGCAAAGTATGCAAGCAGACCTTGGCTAGCTGAAATAATCCAGCAACTCAGAGTAACCTGGCTCTGCTTTATTTACAGGCTTTGTGCATCTTTAGGAGAGGAAGCTTTCTACATGCTATGAAAACTGCGACTTCAGATAAAACTGGCCATAGCAACATTTGCACTGTAGGTGTCTCTCAGCACTTTAGTCTTTCAAAATATGAAGATCAGGTACCTTAGCACTTAAATGTAGAAATAACAGATGATTCTGAAATGCAAGAACTACACTATACAACATTTAATGGACAGTAAAAGTCTGCCCATTTCTGCATGGATATTCCTCAGAAAAATAATCTAACCTCAGAGTTAGGAATGTGAGCTTTTTTATTTAAAAATTTAATTAATGTTACGTCCCATCAGAAGCTTAAGAAGCCAAGTCAATACAATGCATGGTTTTCTCTTACGAAATGCGTTGGCACAATGACCACGCACCAGCACTCCATTTAAGAAAACATACCTTGAGTCTTGTACTCACAAGCGTAGGTGAGGGTCAGTGCATTTTACATTATATAATGTTTAACTAGACTCTTTTGCACAACGTGTGGAGGAGACACTAATAAAAATACTGTGCAAGACACGATGACGGAAAATTACCTGGGCTGCTGTACCTGGCTCTCAGCCACTGTTCTCTAAGAAGTGAGGGAGAAAAGTATTTGCTTTTTCCAAGACTTACTTACTTCACAAAGTAAGATCTACTGCAGGGTGCTCTGTAAAACAAACCAGCTGACTTTTAAAATCATGTGGATTTCTCATTCTTTTTTTACCTGCAGATGTCATAGAGCAGATCCATTCAGGAAGCAAGCTCACTGAATCGGATTCTTCCTCCCTTAGGAGATTTAGGGATCCTAGATTACATCAGCTGTTTCTATTTTCAGCTTCCTTCTCTAGGTATGTGGTTAGACTGTGGCAGGTACTGGCAGCTGCTTGTTTTGTGAGCTGACTCAGAGGCTACTCTCCTTTTTCAGGCAGATCTTCATTTTCAGCCATGTACCTGCAAAATGCTGTGACAAATTCCTGTAAACTCACTGTCCAAAACTAATGCATTTCCCAAACTAACTTCACATTTTCTGAGGGTAAGAAAACCAGATTTTTGTAATTCTATCATCACAATGTCCTCTCAATTGATGTTGAATCTAACAACCTATATTTCTTGACGATAAATAGTAGGAATTCAATGAATAAAAGCATGCATTGTATTTTATCAGGCATCTTGTGCACATGGGCACTCCTGCTTCAGCTGAGCAGAGCCATCCAGTACAAACAGTGTGTCTCCCTTCCCACGTTATGACAATAAAGTTTCTCAGGTCTTAACCTAGCTGTGATTTAAATGTTGGAGACGCAACATGGAGAGCTTAAAGGGTTTCTGTAGAGACCTTAGTAGCTGTGCTGAATCACAGACCTCCCTCTCCTTGGTCTTGCTAGAGATAAGGAAATGGTCAACCTAAAGTGAAAGCTTTCCTCTGGTGTGCTTGGTTACTTGTTCTACAAATACAAAGTCTGCAGTCATCCGAACAGTGCATTTGTCCTCTCTTAAATGGGTCTCCATCCCATGAGCAAAGGTTATAATCCTACTTTATCCCTAGCAAGCCTGTACATGCAGGAGGGGAGCAGGAAAACAGTAAAGAAGAAATAACCATTAGGAGTACATTTTCTTCTTTGCATACAGCTCAATTTTAAACAGAGCAGATTAATTAAACTGCAAAGAAGCAGCTTGGAGGTTTTGGTATTTTTTTTTTGTTTTGCTTTGGCTTTTGTTCTCATTCAAAGGGGGTTTTGTTCTGCTCTTGGAAAGGAAATAGCAGAGAAGTGTAAACTTTTAAAATGGTTTCAGCTGAGTTCTCCCATTACATTTGCACCACCGATCTCTCCCACACTCTACCTTTACAGCGAGGAGGGCCCGCTGCCCAGGCTAGCATCTCCTGCAAACATGACAGCAAGTCGCTGTATGACCTCTTCTCATGGCAACATCTGCCAGCTACCTGCTGCTGGCTCCTGAGCCACAGGGCTGGCATGGCCTTGGGATGTCAGCATGTCCACAAATGCTTCACAGCAGGACTAACTGGACGCAAATTTAATTCCTGCCAGTTTCTTTCTCCTGTTGGACAGCAAGTTAACATGAACTCAGCATTGAGATACACCGTTTCCAGCTTAGCCCTTTGAACCAAAGCTGCCCTGATGTCTGTGCAAAGGCCAGCACAGATATAAACAGATAGGAAACAAGCCCTTTTGTTTGGCTGACATCAGAGTAGCATAGCCTCTTTTTTGGTAAAGCTGTTCCAAAGCAGCTGTCTCTTCCTTCCAAAAGACAGACTAGTTTTGAAAATCTGCGAAGAGAAAGGTGCCGCTTATTTCTGGCAGAGTGTGAAGGATTTGAAAAGCAGGAAGGGGAATATCAGGTGGTGCAGTTGGGTTTCACCAATTTCTTGGAATTTGTCTGTTCTACTCCTGTCCCATTAGCACTGCTAAATCCGTGGGTTTTTCTAAACATAAATGGATGTAGATGGATCATCCACTTACTTACAGGTCCATTTTGCTAACTCTGCTTCCTCTCTTCACTTTCACACAAACATGATCCTATAGCAAATCTCTTACCAATGCTAGGTATCCCCCTGGGGACATGCCAGTTTTGTTAAGAGTAGCACAGCAGCCAGCCCAGCAATCCTAGGCTGCCTGAGCAGCATACTGTCTTCCCTCCAGTAGAAAGAGGAACTTTGCACAACATGAAGGCAGCAGTCAAGTGCTTCCATACAAGAGACTTGACTAGAATTGTAACCTTAGCTTCAGTTTCTTTCCCAAGCAGTGACTATATGCTTTGGAGCTTACTTGGTGGAACAGTGGCCAAGGCCTTCTAAAATGCCCATAACTCTGCTTTGCCCATTGATACACATACCAGCCGTTCCCACAAAACCTCAACCATGAGCACTCAGCTTCATAGAAGCAGAAATATAAGTAAATGTAGAAAACCTGAAAGTCAAACGTGAAGCGAGGGAGGCGTTAACCACAAGTAGCTCTCTCTTCAATGAGTGCATGTTGGCTCCCAGCAGGAGGCTGGAGACAGCACATGCGAAAAATGACATGCTACAATACTTTGCATCTGCAGACATCACTACACCAAACCCCACCCTAACCCTAATGACTTGGGAAACTCACTGCAGTAGTCAGTGAGTTGCTTTTCAAAACAGACTTTTAACACAGCAATACAGTTTCAGCTTTGGAGGGTGGCAGGTGGAGAACAGTGTCTCAATCAGATTGTGTTTCATTCCTCCTTCTCCCACTTTTCCAAAGTTTGGCTTTGATCCTTCGATTGGCGATACAGGAATCCTAGCCTGGAAGGAGACAAAATCAGGCTGAACAAGTTTATTCAAAAGTAGTATGTGAAGATCAACAATAACAATGGATTATGAAGCTGATATATCAAATCCTGTTAAGTTTTAAGCGCAATGAGTTGATCTGCAGGTACCCTTCACCTGTTCCAAACGGCCACAAAATGTGGCATTTGAAGAGCTGTTGCATTGCATTTTAATGGTAGCTGATATGATACCGACTCTGTAACATTCTTTAGCACATTAAAACTGTTCTAGAAATAACATTAATACAAAAATTCAATTAGCATAATTCAGTGCTGAAAAAAATCCTGAAACCTGCCCTTGGAACAGGTTCCTGTACTAAAAATAAGACAGAGCCCCACACGGTCACAGTATAATCAATTTATTAGCATATCTTGTGAGCCGTTGGTCACAAGAGGACATGACAGGTTTGGCACCAGACTGATTTCAGAGCTGCTCATCCACTTGTTAGTAAAAAGGAGTTTTAATAAGCCTGAGTGGGCCAAGTGAATGTTCCTCCTTGATGTAGGGAATTAAATATTTTCTTGAATAAGTAAAAATATAGCCCAAGACACTTGCCCAGCTCACAGTGCCTCGTCCCACAGGGCACAGTCCCAGGCTGGTTACCACCAGCAGCTGTTCTGTTCCCATGTCCACAATTCTCTAGCTGCAAGAAACTCCCAGCAAAGCTATCAAGAGGGTGTTACAGACTACACTGCAGTTCATCTATCAAAAGCTTTCCTCTCATCCTTGAGTATACACAAAAACTTGTCTTCAGGTGGCTGATAGATCACCATAGATTTTTTTTGGGGGGCGTGAAGAAACTTCAGGGTACTGGCTTCAGAAAGGAAGGCAAACAGACAAAAAGCAGGCCAGTTCTCCTACCGAGACAGGCAATGCCCATATTCCTGGTTCCTAACCAATCTCTCCACTAATACCTTTGAGGAACTGATCTGTTATTCTCTGCTACAAAGGTACAAGAATTACAAGAGCAATTTAAATCCCGTCCAGGTTCATAAACAGTTGCCTGATTAGTTACAGCATGGGACATAGTCCATAGAAATCATCTGAAAAGTGTTCAGCTACAGGAAAGGGATAAATCCTTAATCCAGCCTCAGCTGGCCAAAGCCTGGTCTGGTGCCAAGACAGGGCTGATGAGGGTACCCATGCAGCCACTTCAGGGCAGGAAGACACTGGCACCAGGGCAGCCTTTGTAGAGCACTGGGGGAGAGATGACCCCAGTGTAGGAAGAGGGATAACGGGAGCATTAATAGCTGCTCCTTAGACACTCAACATATACAAACGCTCCTACGCACTCGCAGTGGCACTGTTTCTCACACGAGTGTGCACCACATTACTGCAGGAACCTGTCTCACAAGGCATCCCCGTGGCACCGCGCATACCCCGGCAAGAGTAAGTGAGCTGCCAGCTCCTAGAAAGGCCATGTGGGCATTAGCTTCATTCAGCCAACTAATGCTGCAGAGAGGGACTGTATTGGTCCTATAGGTGCATCAACCTATAGGATATAGCAACTCTCCACATACCTCATTGGGTACTCCCAGCCCAGAGCTGCATTATGCCCATAGATACACCTACAGCAGTCGCTCCCAGCTCAGAGGAGCTGCTGCACCTGCCAGAGACACAGGGTAAGTTAACCTTGGCTGGTTCTCACCCCCTTGTAGATGGGCTGCCACAAAAACCACACCAGCAAGTTCAAAGCTAGCATCCATACATAATATACACACAGTGCTGAAATCACAGCATTGCCTACTATAGAAAATAGTACTGAAAATAATCAGCAGATGGCACAGCCTCTCCTCACAAACTGTGTCCAGTTCTGGTTACCAAAGTTTAAACACCCAGCAGAAAGAGAAGGCATGGAGAGAGTTAGCATGTTGGCAGATACCTAGACAGTTTGAGTTGAAGAGAAACAGAGAAGCCAGTTTTCAAAAGAGGACTATCTGCAGTGTAATGGACAACAATATAATGCAAGGCCCCTTATTTCCTCTCGTAGTTGAGAACACAAGGATAGATGGGATTCAATAAAAACAAAAGGCAATTCATCCAGGAACTATAAAAAGAAACAATGTGCTATGGAGAATGACATGATACTGGTTCTCATTGCCAGAAAATATTGAGGCTGAGAGCTTAGTTGGATTAAATAAGGGATTAAACATTTATGTGGAACATGAAGGATGGTTACAATAAACAATTTTTTTAAAAAATAGGGATATAAACTCCAATACTTTATTAAAAAAATCACAAAAGCATCGTGCATAGTGTTTGAGCAATACCTAGAGGGCCGAGTACTCATACTTTTAATTTGAATAGTGATAGTAATGAAAGTAATTAACTTAAATGGGCCAGGAACACAATTTCTCAAAAGAAAAGGCTGTTAAAACTTGTTCAGTACAAATGCACATGCACTGTCCTGTGGAATATCTTCTGCTGGCCAGATTAGGAACAAAATACAATGCTAGAGCAGTTGAGTGCCGCTCATCCAACCAGAAAACTCCAGTAAATGCCAGTGGCAAAGCATGTGATTTTGGTTTGGGCCACAAAGAGCAATAGTGGTGTTCTGAAATGGGTTAGTACAACTCAGGAGTGTATTTGCAGGCTTGCATAGTACAAGAAAGGTGTAAAACTATGTGGAGATAGGATACTTCTTCCCTTCCTCCTGGTTCTTGCAGGACTCACAGGATGTTAACTACAATGATTCTCACAACTTTCATGGTGACAAAATCCAGGATAAATATTTTGAACTGGAACATGGGAATCTTAGAATACAGTCCCAGGCCTGTGTCTCACTTACGTTGCATGATCATTTTTTCTAACTGTTGAATTGCAACCAGTTAAGTAGGCTTAGGGAAATAACCTTATAGTTTCAATCCTTTCTAGATTTCTAAGCCTGTGGGGGTTACGGACATAAGCTGGAAGATCAAACCAGGTTAAACTAGAGACGCGACAGCACTCTGTTTGAGCTGCTGCAGCATTCTGGCTTGGGGGAGGCTGAAAGTAAAAGCTAAATCCCTCCCTGTTTCCCAGACAGGTACTGTTACTGCCAGTGTGGAACTAAGGATTAAGCCCCCTGCTTAATCCCAAATTATGTCACAGAGAGGCCTCAGTCCTCCTGTCGTTTTAATTCCTGTGAAATAAGGAGCAGCCTGCAGCTCACGTCTCAGGGACCCTCTGCCAGCAGCTGTAGGACAATGCAGCCAGCACGCAGCCAAGCACAGCACTACAGAAGGATCAAGCCTGGCTCTGCAAGCAGGGTTATCACAGCACAAGTACACTGCAGACATTCAACTCTCAAGATGGGGCACTAACAGATCAGATCTGTCTCAAAGGGCAATTTGCATGGGTTCTGACATGGCATGTTTTAAAGATTCCTATAGCTCTTTTTAAAAATAAAGTTTCCAAGAAGGATTTTTAAACAGTCCATTGAAGTAGCTGTAACCCAACTGTCCTATAATCACCGGAGAGAGTAAATCAACTGTTTAGTTTAGCATTCACACACAAAAATCAGACACCTAGCCAGGTCAGCACCTTTAGATGAAGCTGCTTTACAGAAGACAAATTAAACTTCAGGCAATCACTGCTTGTTCAATCTAAGGCAATTTTGAGGACGCTATCTCTGCTTGTCCTATCATATGACATTGCTAATCCACAGGCTGTACTCTGTCTTCCATTCTTGGCTTGATAGTACCCTAGACACTGAACAGCTTTGAGTACACACCTTCCAGGCAGCACGCCCGTGTCTGACTCTACAGTACATGAGTGAACCCAAAACATGCACATTTGGCACAAATTCCACATGTCCCATGCTGTATTATTACCCCACATTTGGATCATTGGTTATGCATCAAAGCTGCTCCTGAACAGACCTGTCTTCTCTCTGGCTTGGCTACACATAGCACTGCTGTTCACTGTACATCTGTTAATGCACTTAGCCCTTCTATTTCTGTATTCTTCTACCTACTCAAGAATAATAAATTAACTTATAAATGTAATTAAGGCCTAAGAGGAGAAAACTATGTCCATTTGTTTGGATGAGAGAAGAATAAAGAAATTGAAATATTCAACAACACCTATTTTCTTTCAGTATTATTTCTGTTCAGGCTGAGAAGGTCTGACCCTAAAACAGTAGCTTGATGGCACTGCTTGCATACCCGTAAGTTAAGCCAATTCTTTTCCACTGAGAGGAATGAAAAGAGAAACAGTGCAGAAAGAAGAAAGGAAGCATCGTCCAAAGGCTGCACACACTCCAGGAATATAGGAAACTGCTTTGCAGCACCCTTAGTGCTTTACACCACAAGCAAATTACTCCTTGTGTTTGTCCTGTGTCTATACCCCACAGCAATTCCATGTTTCATGGGAGAACTGTGAACATAGAGATATTAAAGACTAAGATCTCAAACAAAGGTCAGTTAATAACTATGAAGGATAAAGTATCAAGATGAAGTCCCTGCAGTGCTGTTAAATTGTGACTCAAAAATTGAATGTTCGAGATTAACATTACATTTGGATTTAAAGAAAAGCAATGTGTCTATTCCACCTTTTGAGGTCACATTTTTAAGTCATCCACAGTAATCATGAGGGCAAGAAAGCTATTGTCTCTTAAAAATGAAGATTTACTCTCACACAAACAACTGATTCCAAGAGATGCTGCTTTATGGAAAAACAAAAACAAATGACAGAAGAACCACTATATTGAGAAAGCAGCAACTAAACCATAGCATCTGACAACCAGGAATGTGTGGCACAGGATTACAGCTGGAGAGACAAGCACCTCTTAGCAGGGACAGATGCTTTAGGACCTCATATTCAGAAGAGAAAAGGTTCCCCCTAGAGACATAACAGGGAAGAGGGAGAGGGGGGGAAAAAAAAAAAAAAAAAGGCCAATTGTTAGCCTGTTCCTCAGCTCTGCTCAAATCTTCTGATTTCTGGAATTGAAGAGAGACATTTTATGAAAAAGTATCTGAAGATTTCCACTATGCCAGAGCCTGGAATCATCTTTTAAGCATCTCACCTCTCCTTGCAGTGTTTTTCAAGTGTGCAAACATACAAAAACTGGTGAACAGATTTACAGAGGCAGGTATATCTCCACTTCTACCATTTCTGTGTGTCAGGCCAAAGGAATAAGTGTGATTGCATTACAGGACTCAGATAGTGAGAGCAACACAGGCTTATTTGTTCTACCAGTGTGCACCTGCTTTCTCTGCTCAGAGAACAGGAAGTAAAGTGAAAGGAAAGAATCAGCCACAACTGTTTGTCTCCAAGTTCTACGTTCAAGTCTTGTCCCAGTGTCCAAATGACAACATAAATTTCCACCAGTCACAGGCCAGAAGCCACAGCCTTCAGCTGCTGCAGGGAAAAGGAGTGTACACTGAAGTTCCTAGGGCTCAGACATTTTCATTTCAGCTTGGTCACTTTCTTGATCCAGGGCACGTATTTGCTGACCTTTGTGTACACACCAGGGGAATCCTTCCGACCACAGCCATAACCCCAGGAAGTAATTCCCAAAATGATCCAGCGTCCATTCGACTTCTGACACATGAGTGGCCCTCCACTGTCACCCTGGCAGCTGTCCACCCGTTTATCTTCAGAGAGGTTCCCAGCACAAATCATGCGGTTGGTGAACTTCTGCCCATAACGGGCCTCACAATCTTCCCGTGGGAGAAGAGGCACCACACCCTGCAGTAGTGTTCTTGAATAAGCCTTCCCTGGAACAGAACAGACCAGCCAAGCCAATTCACAAACAGACAACAGCAGCAATCCAGAGCAACAGTTATCTGCACAAAAACAGATATTTGTACATTTCACGTCAAGACTGCGGCACAGAAATAGGCCAAACTCAGCATCTCTGAACCACCAGAACTTCAGAAAACAGTAGTGCAAAGCCAGACCACAAAAAAAGAGCTGTAAGATCAAAGAAACAGGGAAGAGGTTGGAGAAAGAGTTTAGATCAAAAGATGAGTCTTACTCCTGGTTCTGCCAACAAGCAACTTGAACCTTGCTCAATTTATTTCATGTCTCTGAGCCTTCATCTCCTCCTCTACAAAATGACAGTGTTTCCACAAGGGAATAAATGCAGCAACATTTGTGAAATGCTCAATCCTCAGAAAAGTTTTGGAACATGTTTAAGGGCATCTAAATATTATTCAAAGGGAGCTTGCTTCATCTTTGGCCAGACTTGGTTCTATCTGGTCAAATCTTTAATACCACAGACTTGCTCAGAATGTAAGGTTCATGTGTTATAGTATAAACTTTCTAGGCGCAAGATTTACAGTACTCACAAGGTAGCTGTTAACTCATTTGGAAAGCCAGGTTTGGTGTGTGGGAGGGATTCTAGCCATTAAGTCCCAGAACAGCTTAAGGGAGAGTTACATGGCTAAGTTGCTCCTTGATCCTCCCCAGACACCTCAACGTGACATGTGCACCTGGTATAACTGACTTCAAAGGCAAATGTACATTTTCAGTCAAACACTTGAGTAACAGCTAGAGAAACAGCTGGAAAGGATGGGTAAGTCCAAAATCAACAGGCAAGCTCCTGGGGCTATTTGTGTTTTGGCAGCAAGTCTTTCTAAACATATGGATTTTCTCCAGTCACAGCAGCCCCAGAAAGGCCTCCTTTCCTAAAGCCCTGCTTTGCATCTCTGAACCCCAAACAGGGAAGGAGTGGACAGCCAGCCACAAAGTATTATTTAGAGCTTGAAGGTGTCTGCAGACTAATGCATCCATGTCAGAATTCCACCAAGCCTAGCATTTTAAAACTCTGCCTTGAGAGTGTTAACAATTTAGTAATTAATACTTTCCAGAATATTCCCTGCTACTTTTTACCTAGAAAGCTTCATAGCAATGTTCTGCAAGATGGCAGGTACAGGCCATCTCAAAGCTAGTGCAGAAATCAGTGTCAGAGCCCAACTGTTTCTGGAGCAATATCCAGGGAGATTCATCACAGTGGCCTGACTTCCAAGCAAGGTCACCTATCGTGGAGGAAGAGCACTTCATTTCAGGTCACTCCCTAGGCACGTGCTCTTTACAAGCAAGGCAGTCTGAGGAAGATAATTTCCACTGCTAAGCCCCCACTTCATTACTATGATACCATAAAGAAGGCCTCAGATCATGGAAATGTGGGGGCCTCCCTGAACAGTATACAGACTTTGTGCACCAGCTCTGCACAGGTTGCTGCCTAAAGGATCTGCTGTGTGCAAACAGGAATGTAGAAGGGGAAAGAAGGAGAGGACTGTGACCAGGTGGCAGCGTTCCTCTCCCCCACAGCTTCAAAAAGACGCTATGGCAACCAAAACTTCCATCACGGGCAGGCTCAAGACAGCCTCAAAAATCAGAAGAAAACAGTGGCACAAAAATAATTTCATTTCCTGTTTCTTGGCGTTATGCACCTGGCACAGATAAAAGGAGCATTAAAAACATGGCCTTGAGTTGTGCAGACAAATTAATGGTGCATATAGATTCCTCAGTCCAGATTCCCCCACCATCTTTTCTCCTCAGATCCCTGTCACTTACCTGTGTCTCCCCAGCCAGAGATGATGCAAGCTTGCCTGTTTATGTCAGACTTCTCTTTCCTATCAGGAAGGCAGATAGGCAGAACGTGGCTATTGAAGGAGAGACAGTGCCCCTCTCTGCCCCGCATTCGGACCAGGGCAATGTCATTATCATTGCTGCCAGCCCAGTAGTTCCTATGGAGGACAATCCGCTCCACTGGCAGCTCTCTCTCAAATTCATCCTTCACACCTGTGTGGTAATCACCTACCCGCAGCAGGTAGCGTCGCACATCAACACCAAACCTAGAGAAAAAGACGTGCAAGACCTTGATACTCCTACTAAGAGAGAAACAGACTCATGCAAATCTCAGTCACTTTGAGACCAAACCACCTCCTCACAAACTTATGAGGTAGGGCCCACTACAAGACTGTGGGATCTCTTCAGCAGATGCGATAATGCCAGCTGTTGCAGTGACTACCATGCACAAGAGTTCTTTCTATAAAAAGGGCTACAACAGTTGTAACAGGCTTGTGACTTTCTCTTTGCATAGCTCCTTAAAGCACGGGAAGAATGGCAAAATGTTGGTTCCCTTTCAGTTGTAAAACTTCAAATTAAGAGGGCAGGTGTACTCAGTGAGGGATAAAGCAAGCCTGTATTGAATCATCCTCATAAGTGCTCCAAGATCACATACATCATAACCTGAAGGTCTTGGTTTAGAACTTTGTTCATGTGGTTCAACTGGGCTGGGAGGATAACCTTGTATGAGATTATCTTGTTTGTTTTTGAGAATCCCCCAGGGTTCCCCACTTACAAACACACCTTTTGAAGCAGTGGGCTGCAGTCAGTACCCAGCAGCTGCTGATCAGTGTTGCTCCACACAGCAGACGGGTATCTCTATGGAAACCCTTCAACCGTAGTGAGGCCTGCCATGGCCACCCACCTCTGAAGAAGAAACAGAGGAACAATAAGCATCACACACACAAGAGCTGTTTGCTTTTCCCATTCACTCTGCCCTATCTGAGCTCAGCTGGCATGCATTCCCCTCTAGAGAGGCCCACTGGTTCAAATGAAGTCAGGAAAGCTGGAACCTGTTCTGGCTTTCTCAGCAATTACCTGAGAGACTTGTTTCCACCTATGATCCTTTTCTTGCGACGGTGAAGCAGGCGCATGCCACACACACCAGATTCTGGACCTGCACAGCAAAGTTAGCACAGTTGGGGAGATACCTTCAGCTTAAGTGTCAACAACTGCTGTCACAGAGCCAAGGTATCATTCCCATTCCCAGAGGGCACTAATCCTCATAGTAGTTAACTGCATTGTATTGTGCAAAGGAATTTATAGAAGATTTGTTCCTAAGGGTTTCCTCAGTTTTAGTGGTGGTGCTTACCTACAGCATCTGTAGTCTTATGGCAAGAATGGGACCTCTACAGCTATTTCCTTAGTGCTCCAAAACCAAAGTTTGCTCATAGTTACTGCTCTAAGAAAGGGTATAGGCTCAACAACCTGACATAGTTAGAGCTCCTCAGACTAGTCTGGAGCACCTTGTGCTCCTAAGAAGAGACAATGAAAACAAAGGAAGAGTGCAGGAGAGGACATGCTCATTTTGTAGCTAAAGTTTCAGCCAAAGGAGAGAAAAACTATAGTGAAAAAGCATGCAGAAATTCTCAAACTTGATCCCCAGATTTCTGTGTAGAAGAAATGGGCACATCACCTGTTCTCCTGATATCTTGGACCTTCTCTTCCACGTAATCACAGATCACACCAGCATCTTCACTGTGCCAGCAGCTGTGAATCCCGGTATCAGGCCTGACACACTGCCCCAGGGTGTGCTCCGTGCCTCTACACTCTACATTGTCCAGATGGATGGGCCCTTGACCTTCACCAAAATAAGCCATTGCCCTGGCTTTTGCTGTACCACTGCAATGAGAAAGGGGGTGGCTAACCTGCAATATGCAGGAGACAGGAGAAATTGATGCACCAGCATGTTTTAAGAAGAAATAATTCTACACAGACAGTAGTCTAGTACTTGCTGAAGGCAGCATGAGAATAGTACCCTGTTTTCTCAAGCATAACACTGGTGTGACAGAATGAGGAAATGAAACTCCCAGAAAGGTCCAGAAAGAAGTAATTCCTCCGAGAACTATTTCTATTTTAAGATGCATGTATACCAACTATCTTACCTGAAGCCCAGTTGCCTGCAAACTACTGCAGCGTCTCTGTCTGTCCAGCCATCATCACAGATGCTGCCCCACTGCCCATTCAGGAATACTTCAACCCGTCCCTCCTTGGTGCTTTCTCCATCCACCAGCCGCACAGGAAGCCCTGCAGAAAAAAACACAGGGGTTACTGCAAGCAGAAATACCAGAGTGTGAAGTGCCCAGAACTTAGTTTCTATAGGAAAAACCAAGCCCCACGGATCAGTAAGCTTTAAAAAAAAAAAAAAAAAAAGTGGTAATCTATAAGATGACCGTGTCCCTCATTTCACCTTCTTGCAAAATTAGTGCATATTATTTAATACACACTGGAAACCATTAGATCATATTTCTGAAAGTTGAGTAAAGAGGAGAACAAGAATAGAAAGAAAGTTATTAACTGCTGAGCCAACAGTGGACGAGCTTAAACATGCCTTGGAAATATATCTATTAAATTATAAAATGATTATATTATTCTAGGTAAGAAAAGAGTTCAACATCCAGGAAAAACAAAAAAAAAAAATTGGATGGTGTATATTTCAATAAAAAATGGCTGACAAATTGAAAAGCTTTCTGCAGTAGAGAAGCTTGAGTACCAGGCCTCATATAAACAAAGAAATTATGCTAGCTTGAGATACATTCACGATCTTAATTAAAGAGTGCCGTCCACATGGGAGAGTGCCAATTTTCATAAAACAAGCCCTAACATCTGAAGTCCTCTTGTCCTTGCAAGTGTGACACTAGCATAACTATATCAGTAGCTTGAAGTGTCTAGTTAAAGGGTTCCCATGTTTCCACAGACATGAGGCTGAGGCATTTTATCCATGAGCAAATGGCACAGTTAGGCAACAACTGTCCCTCAGCTTCTTAGGTTTGTTATAGAGACTCAATGTAATTCTCTCTGGTTTCCTTTTCTCTACTGGTCTGGCTACACATCTAGGGGAGCCACAGCTCTGTGGCTCTTCTCCAGGACAGCCAGGGCTCATACATATAAATTTTTCTCAAAAAAGCAGTCCTCGCTGAGACAGCACAGGGGAAACTCCCACATCTGCCAGAGTTTCCAAAGGAGCAGACCAGAAAGTGTCATTTTCCTTTTGTCAAGAGCAAGGAGCAAGTCCAGTTACCCAAGCTGCCAGTGACCGTGTTGCCCTCAGGAGAACAGTGGACTCCCACGTCCTCAGCATGTGAGCAGTCGTGCTGCCCCCAGTTGCTATGAGGGCAGTCCAGAAGGGAGAGCTCAGTTCCCACACAAGCCACATCATCCAGCAAGATAAAGCCGTGGCCAGCAGCATAGTCCCCTTCAGAGGCCAGGGTTGCAGGACCACTGGAGGAAAGAAACAGAACATAACATCAGATTCATTGTAACTTACTAATCCCACAGAGGGACCCAAACTTAGACCCCAAGGAGAACTCCCTTGGGCACATCAGCTGTGGGGATGGTGGCCTCTCTACCTAAGCTATTCAGAGGCACTAGGACAGCAGCCAGTCAGCTTGCACATCTCCCCATCTTCAGCTTTCATGGAGACCCACTCAGATCATTCAAGAAAATCCCTACTATGACTCTTTTTTGTCCTGATGGTCTTCATTCAAGTACTGAAGCAGGTGATATAGTTTAGCTACAGAGCAGATAGGTGATATTGTTTAGTAAATGATAAAGTTTAGCTGACAGAGCAGACAGAGTGGTAGCACTGAGCTGATACATCTGGAAATTTAAGGAGTAATAAGATAACTTTCTAACTTTGGTGAGGGGTTCACAAAGATAGCATCAAACATGTTATCTGCTTCCAAAATAGGTCAAAGCAAGAGATAACGACTGTTTTTCTTTTTTTTTTTTCTTTTTTTTTTTTTTTCTCCTCAGAGAGAATTTGGGCACAGAATCACAGAGGTTGGAAACAGACACTGGAGATCATCAAGTGCAAACCTCCTGCTGAAGCAAGTTCCCTACAGAAGGTTGCACAGGAAAGCGTACTAGCAGGTCTTGAACATCTCCAGAGAAGGAGACTCCACCACCTCTCAGGGCAGCCTGTTCAATCCTATTAATATTTTCTGAATAAAGTTGTGCAATGTTAATAACCCTTCTAACAAAGACAGCATTGAAGGAAGTAAGGTCCAGCCTATCCCAGTAAAGGGACATGGAATCTAATCCTTGAAATCAGGAAGTACAGATACTACAAACACTCTCAGTCCTACCTGAAGCCCAGCTGCCTGCAGACCACCTGGGCACCGAGGTCGGTCCAGCCATCATCACATACTGTGCCCCAGTCTCCATCGTAATAAACTTCTACCCTGCCTTCACTGGGACTGCGACCACCAGTCAGCCTTACAGAGCCCTCTGCAATGGGTAGGAGAAGGAAAGATCAGCACTCAGAATAGGAGAGAAAAATCAGCCTAAGCCCCACTGCTGAAGACTCTACAGCCCATGAGTGGAAAAAACCAAAGAGAGATATCTGTGGGTACTTAAAAACCAAACATACCTCAGCCTTTCCATGCCACCCGTGAAAAGCAATGGAAACACCACCTAACATGGCTCTGGTTCATTTCCATCAAAGACACATGGGAGTAAGGCTGCATCTGACTGGCACAGAACTGTAGGCACATACCTGTGAAGGGGTCACAGGAGACCCCAGCATCTTCAATGTGGTCACAGTTTTGTTGTCCCCAGTCACTCTTCTTGCATTGGTCAAGTGAGAGTTCATTGCCTGAGCACTCCACTTCATCTAGGAGGATTGGGCCAGATCCCTGCCCATAGTGAGCCCATGATAAGGCTTTTGGGTTCCCACTGCAATATATACACATATGCTCAGTATGAAAGGTCACAGTCTGGTGCTATTTGATTCTGCCTTGCATAGGGTCTCTCCTACACTAGGCAAGTGTTCTTCCACAGGTAATCTCTATTTCTTACCCAGTGGTGTTGTCAATTGTTAACCAACATATCTTACTGGAAAGTTCTTTAATGAGACATTTGAGGACAATGATGTCTCAGTCTCAGGGAAGGGCAAAACTCCCAAAGTTAGAAGGATTTCCAACATGATTCAGCTATTCTAAGCTGTATACAACTCCCATGCTAAGTGCTGGATGGCACAGAGAATGAGGTGCTCTCTTGCTTTCCCTGAATGAAAACAATAAGGGCAGACAATGAAACTGAAGGTGTTTCAATTTAAACAAATAAACAACTACAATTCATCTGTGGAAATCACCATGACAAGTTATCACTGAGGCAAAGATTATATGCATTAGAACAAGTATGTAAAAATAATGAACAGGGATGAACACAAACAAGCCTTGGATAGGGTTACAGCAACACTTCTTTTACACAGTATAAACCCATAAAAGTGACTGATTTTATACTCAATTATGTACAAAACACCATGATAAGATGATCAGTCTGGAACTCTTTTCCCCAGGGTTTCCATAGAAAGGGCTGGTACTTCAGTGAAGAGACATACTCTCACGTTCTTTATTCAGACTACCTCTATTACCACTCCCTGATGAACAACAGGGGAATTACCTGAGTCCCAGCTGCCTACAAACTACTTCAGCATCATGGTCATCCCACTGGTCATCACAGATGGTACCCCACTTGCCATCATGGTAAACCTCCACACGCCCTTCAAAGCTCTCCTTTCCCCCAACTAAACGCAATGGGGCACCTACACCTGTGTTTCAAGAAAAGAAAAGAGAGCAAAACAGAGCAAGGCAGAGACAAAGCATGGCCAGCAGTTAAGGGCATAGAACTATTCACCAGTCAGAGTTGTCGCTGGGACGCTCTCCTCCCACTCACCACATCCTCCCCCTCCAAACCCCCCAGAAGCATTCACAACTGCAGGCCACAGCATGGAGTGCTGCTCCTCCAGGGATGGCTCTTTAACTGGCTGCTGCAATGACCAGGAATTTGCTGCCTGTGAACAAAAACGTGTTTTGAATAAAAACTGATGCAGTCATAAGCAACTGCCATCTTTCAGTAATTTCAGAAGTATGCCCATTCTGAACACATGGGATTGGGAAAAAATAGATTATTTTCCAGTGGAAGGAAGGTAACCACCTGCACAGCAGGTGAAAGAAGAATGTGCTCCAATGATTTACTCTCCACAGCTTCACGACTTTGGATTTAACATCTTATCAGCAACACCAGATTTCAAGTAAACTGGGCATAAGAAACAGGGAGTGAACTTCTGGAGATTTACCTTCTGGAGGGACACACGTTACCGCGGCGCTTCCCTGGTTACAAGTTCCTGACACAGCTTCCTGATAGCCACACTGCAGCAGGGCTTTCTCGTCCCCGTGGCAGTTTGCTGACTGCAGGTGCAGTGGAAAGGGCCACAGTCCAGGATGGCTCTTCTTTCCAGCTGTGCCAATCTCACTGGTATGGAGAATGCAACAGAATGACGAAACATTGTTGCACTGCTTAACTGACACTTGCTTTCCAGCCCAGCTGTGGCATTTAACATCTAGTGAGCCCAGTTGACCAGCAGTGCTTAAAGGGGTAGCCATTTCCAGTCTAATGGAAAAGTACAAGTAAGCACAAAGCACTCCCTCCCATGTAATCCATTCTGTCTTCCCACTTATTGCAGTGGAGTTGATCTGGTCAGAAATGGTACCCTCATTTGAGCAATCAACAAACCCATCAACAGATTGTAACATGGCAGCACATCTAAATATCTGAATCAACTTCTTCCTTCTCTGTGGACCTCATCTCCTTGCTGTTTGGAAGACTGAAGGCTCAAATAATCATAGAATGGCCTGGATTGGAAGGAATCCCAAGGATCGTCAAGTTCCAACTCCCCTGCCACAGGCAGAGCCACCAACCTCCAGATCTGGTACTAGATCAGGTTGCCCAGAGCCCCATCCAACCTGGCCTTGAACATGTCCAGGGTCGGGGCATCCACAACCTCTCTGGGCAGCCTGTTCCAGCACCTCACCACTCTCTCAGTAAAGAGCTTCCCCCTGACATCTAATCTAAGCCCTCCCTCCTCCAGCTTAAAACCATTCCCCCTTCTCCTACCACTATCTACACCCTTGTAAAAAGCTGATTTCCCTCCTGTTCATAATCCCTCTTTAAATAAGAGATTCCCTAGAAGGGTTCATAGTCTCAACATTTTCTAATAGGTCAGTACAGTAACTCCAGCTGTTAATATTAAAAAGCGGATATGATCTCACAGCTCACTCATCAAAGCCTTGAACACCAAGCTTTAGAAACTACTGTTTTAAGAAGTCCTTGCAAATGCTGACTGGGGTTGGGCATAGCCATGGAAAGAAAACAGTGGCAAAGGACCTGGCAGCGGGCAATCAGCCCACAGAACAAACTCCTCTCCCTCAGCCAACACATTATACCAGAAGGACAGTAACCAGGGAGGCTGTTCTCTCAGAGAACATGTGAGCATGTAACACTTGCAGCCACATTAAGGTTCCCACCTGAGACCTAGTTGCCTGCAGACAACACTGGCATCCCAGTCAGTCCAGTGGTCAGCACAGATGGTGCCCCAGAGTCCACCAAAGTACAGCTCCACACTGCTATCTTCAGCCAACCGCACAGCACCTTCCAAACAAACAAACACACACATTTCAGACCAGTAAGTCTTGGACTTGTGTGTAGCTGAGCTGAACTGGACCCAACTTCTCTCATCCCTATTTTGCAGTGCTGTCACTGAGTTGTACAAAGGAGTGCAAGATGTGGCAGGCACACAGCACACCTATGCTTGGTTGAATCTGCCACCATAATGAAGCCATCTTTGAAAGCATTTACACTGGTGAGGGAAGAGATTTATTATTTCATTTACTATCTGTTCTGAATACAGAAGTTAAAGGAAAGAAAGCAAACAGGAGGACAAACAGAAGAGTGTTGCACAAGTCAGTGCATTGAGAGAGCTCGTCTCCCTTGCATGCCTCAAAATAAGCAGCACTCCTTGTGCTGCACTGCAAGGAATTCTAAAGTAAGCTTAGGACCCACCTTGGCACAGAAGGTTTACAAATCTAATCACAGAATATTTTTCCTTGTGTTATTTGAGCTGCTACAACTACATGAGGAAAGCTCGGATATGGAGACTTAAGGAGTTGGAGTGGGTTGTTTTCCACATAACTTAAACTGTTTTCAAAATGGCCTAAGTTAACAAAAAAGAAGTATTCTTGTATGAGAACAAAAGCATCTATAAAAGGCATTATGGCTACAGAAGCTTAAATCCACCTCCTACTATATACAAATGTTCTTCTCCCACACAGGCTAGCTTTTAGTCCTAATTGTTTTGACAATTTAGGACACTTACTGCACTGTACTTCTTTCACAGGATGTCCTACCTGCTACTTGCAAGCCTGGGCAACGCCATTTCTGGCCTGAATCCCCTGAGACAGAGTAACCTGAGTTCTGGCAGAGATACTAAGCAGCCCTTACCTTGATTACAGTCACAGTTAGCCCAGCCAATGGCCCCTGATGCAAGCCTGTAGAAGCACCAGGGTGTAGTTCCCCCATCTGGGTTCCTGCAGTGGTTGTGGTCCCCTAAGCCACGGTCTGGGTACTGCTGGACATAATCAGGGAACTCTGCCCAGTTCAGGCACTCTGCCCCAGCCTCAGTGACCGCCAACGAGCCATTGTAGTACCCAAGAGGTCCAATGCCACACGTGCTAGATACTGGGCACAGAAAGAAAGCTGTTAGCATCACTTAAGGCACCACACATGGAGGATCAGACAATATCAGACATATCAGCACATCTCCTGAACCATCTTCTGTGTCTACAATCTTGATTGCTACTTGCTTGTTTGATTTCAATTATATCACTTTTCAAGGCAGCTGCTAAAAGAACATTTACATGCAGTATCTATGATCTCAAAATAATTAACAGCTCAGACCTTTAAAATGTGTTAACTCTGGACCCAAACATGGACAATTTGAACTGGTTCTCACTACTGTTAATTTCAATAGACATATTCCTTCACACTGGGTCTGCAGTTTATCCTGGCACAGAGTTTTCCCCTTTTCTACCTGCTTTAGTACCTGAGTACGATGCACTTAAACTTGATCCTAGGCTCTTCAAAAGATTAAGTGCCTATCTAAACTGATTGAGATAGAGAAATTTGCTGTAATTTCATTCTGTAAATCAGAAAGGTGGGAAACAGCACTGTACTTCATTGTATGTATGTTCCTTATACACATTAGCTTATCACCTGGCTTGTCTGAACTTAGTTTATGTACAGGACAGGAAAGGCAACCACTTTTGAGGGAGAGTGCAGATGCCAGTGTTCCAGGCCAGTGCCTATATGAAAAATCCCATGTACAGAAACCCCAATAATTAATTCAATATTGTTTTAAAAAATAAAAAAACACTCCAATCATGACCCTGAAATAAGAAATAGGGAAACCAGAACAATATTCTCTGTGAGGATGTGCTTTTTAAGAACGTAGAAAATTGGAAAATTCAGAAACGGATAATGGTTATAGCTCACCAAACAAACAAAAAGATTTCAGAAAAATCCTCCTGCTGTAAAAGACAGGTAGGACAAACAGCAGAGGTGAGTGATAGCAAAAGGTTAGCTACAAGGTACAAAAGTGACAAACAGTTACAGCTAGGTGTCTGGGAAATACACTGTGCTCTTTGGATTAACTGGGACCCTAAGAGGGAAGCACATGAGAATTCAGAACTTTCTAGGAGGAGCAAGTATGCAAAAAAGACTAGGGTAGAAAAAGAGATGAAAAGAACATGGGGGAGGAATAGAGAATTGAATGAGTATTAGACATGAAGAAGAGAAAGTCTGACCATATTGGTGAAAGAGATAGACATTGAGGCACACTGGAGAAAATAAACGATGGAAAGAAAGCAAGAAAGCCAGATAGCAGTGGTTCATCGTACCTGTGGTCTCACATCACCACTGCAGGAAAGAATCTGCCTGATGACTGAATTAATAACTTCTTGTTCTTACCTGCACTCTGCAAATGGTTTTGGCTGGGCTGGGATCCCAGGAGAGCCTGGGAAAAGAAACAGAGTAAAAGCAGAGAGATGATTATCCGATGAAATAAACGTGGGCATGTCCTGAAAGCGGCTCGGCCTTTTGCTGCTTTAGGCAAACACACCCTGGTAACCAGCCTCTTCCCTGCTCTCTCCATTGCTCTTCTTCAAATCCAATCACAGCTCTGCCCACTAACAACAAAATGAATAATTGCTGGCCTGCAGAGATTTACCCTTGATCTAAACACATTACAGGGCTCTACTTGTTCTTTTCAAGGTTTCAGCCCCAATGCTCTGAGCAAATAAAATTTGAAACCAGAGTGAGACCTCTACAGAAAGAAAAGCTAGAAGAATTGTTATTAGTAAGAAAAAATAATGAATAACCACTCACTCTCTCCTCATGTAAAGGGTGAGCCATTCATGACCACAGGAGCAAACATAGCAGCTACCTGATGGAATGATGCCTCCAGGGTTCTCCATTAGAATAGTAATAAATATTCATGTACAAAGTGGGAAACATCTGAAGAAGAAAATCTAACATGGCTTTTTGAGGATTTTGTCTTTAACACATGACAGTACAATATGATATTATTATCCAAACGATATTAAGTAGCTAAGAACAAAGAATATGAAACAAAGCCCTAAGAATTCCAGCATCCTGTTCATCCCCAAAATTGCATTTCCTCTTCAGGCAGTGTTTTTGGTGGTTATAACTTGACTGCTGGTTGAGAGATAGGGATCTTCACTAATGCACCATTGCATGGTATACAGGCAGGTGCAAGATCTTCATAGACTCAGAGTTCAAAGAAGACACTGTACATGCTTCTGCTAGCTCCATGTAGTTTGATTCATTTCTAAATACAGCAACATTTACACAAACAAGAGGTTCTAATTCACAGAGCAGAAGCGTGCACATAAAGAAAACTAGCTATTGGAAATGGTTGTGATTTTCCTCAAAATGCATTAATTTTGCTTCTCTCTGCCTCAGCTCTCCCTGAAAAACTTTGACAATTAAACCAAATCCACTTCTGAGATAAGCTGGGATAGCTAGTCCTCATAGATACCAGATGAGAACGACACCTACTCATGGCTGATTCTTTTACAGATGAAGGTCACGTATAATGGTCCAGCAGGTGTTGTGAACCATGGATGAGCTTTACCATCATCCTCCAGAAGTCAGAATGTGACATTGCATATTGAAGATGAATTCTTGATATGGCTCAGAAACAGCGGATCAGATCTCAGGTGCATATGCACACGGGGATGCACAGATAAAACAGCAATTAACTGACAAACCCTCTTCAGCCAAAAATCCATCTGTCTGCATGCATCCAGCTGTTCTGAGACCACGTAATGTTCTGTAAACCAACAATGCTGAAGGACAAACATGAGGATGTTGAAGCGCTTTGCACAGAGAGAAAAGTGAGCTAAGCTACACTTTTGTGACTGTCCAAGATCACACACAAGACAGGCGAGCCACAACCCAAATTTCCCGACTCCTAGCTTTTTGTGTGCACTTACACACGTGTAAGCCAACATAAGCTAGAGGGATGGGTTAGTTTAATAATTGGCTGTATGAGAGACTGAACCTACTCTTCCTGGAGACTGACCATAAATGAAAGAACTGCAGTACAAGTAATATGCTTCTTTTCTAATGAAAATCTAGTTGCTGCCAGTTCCTCTAGCAGTTTCCAAAATCCCCTAACGGTCACCACCACCACAAAATTTTAGTGCAAACAGCCTGTGCTGCAGTCACTGCCCCAGGTCCGTGTGGCTATAAATTATCGGCCCACAACAGCAATAAGGATAATCAGTCCATCAGTAAAGAACAGAAACAAAGGATCTCTCATGCCAGAGTCACTGCAGTGCTTTAGTAACGTGGAAAACATGAGCCAAAGCATCTGCAAGCCCTTGTGCATCCTGCTTTGTTTCCTTTTATGAATTTCATATGCGCATTGAAACAAATCCCTTCCCAAGCCCCCAACCCTTCCCAGAGACCACAGCTGCCTAGATACTTCAGAAAACACATTCAGTAAGAACACAATCGACTCACAGTGAGGATATTAAAATAAGCCATGTGACTTTTTACAAGCAGATGGAAGAATATTAATTTCTTACCTCCCTGCATCTGAGACATGATAACAGGCTCGAGAGCGCTACCAAAAGCCTGAGTACGTTGGAGATCTTCATCCTTGCTGTTCTAAGCAGGCAAAAGCTTCAAGCTTCACAGTCTCATTCTGCTGCTGGGCTCAGCTGCTGCCTCCTCTTCTTGGTCTCCAGCTCGGTTTCCCCGAGAGCAGGGTGCCAGCCGCTTCACATTGGAGGGAGTGGGATGCCTCTTTCATTTCTACGTGGGGAAAGGAATGGAAGGGAAGGGATCAAAGTTCCCAACAGCATCTTATAATTTCACTCCCTTCTTCCTTTCTCCATCTCTTCTTCCCGATTCTCCTCTTCAGAAAGGAGAAAGGAAGGGGAGAGAAGGGAGAACATGCCCCAGAATTTCTCGATCACCTTTAAAAAAAAAAGCAGGAGGCAAGCGCAGACGGGCAGGGCACAGCCCTCAGCTGGCTCCTGCACCTCAGCTGTCCCCTCCCTTTTCCTCGCTGTCCCAGCCTCTTGCTTGGCTCTAGGTATGTGTTTCTCCTGAGTGCCAGCCTCCGCCTCTCTGCCGCTGCCTGCCCAGCAGCCTGGCCAGCCACACTCTTCTCTCCTGAAATT
This sequence comes from Penelope pileata, assembly GCA_013396635.1. Classification (NCBI taxonomy): domain Eukaryota; kingdom Metazoa; phylum Chordata; class Aves; order Galliformes; family Cracidae; genus Penelope; species Penelope pileata. Next base: position 435,056 of record WBMW01004686.1, read on the forward strand.
CCTTCTTTCCACAGCTGACTCTTCCTTCTCTCCCTTAAGCACAAAGGCTGTAGCAGAAACAAGGATCTGGGGCTTCCTCCTGCAACAGCTTCAGCAGCAAAACTGAATAAGGAAACGGCTTGTGCATGCACATTTGCCAGAGATTATACTTGTTGGAAGGAATCTGGACTTTATCCTCCCACCGCTGCCTCCTTGATTAGCCGTGTGCAGCTTCCTGAGGTCAGACTCTCCTCAGATTTGAACCTAGGTAAATGGGACCCTGAAAACTATGTTAATAAGCTTCCAGATTTCCCCAGGAAAAAACAAGTGGCACAGCCCCTCTCAAGGGTGCATTTTCACTTTCCAGCACTGCATCTTGCCATCATGGGTACTGCCTCCAGAGATCTTTTCTGTCAAGTGCCTCCTTGACCTTGGGGCTGTAACATTTTCATTTGACTGGCTAGGGCAATTTCCAGAGGGTTGATTTTTATTGTGTTGCTATGAATTAATCCTATGGTGGTTTTTGGTGTTTGTTTGTTTTCCTCCAGTGTTTTGCTCCAGTGTTTTCAGCTTCTTTCATTATAATTAGAGATAGAAGCTACAACGAGTTTTAAACATTATTAAATCTAAGAAGGGAATTGGTCAATTTGAAGTTGTCCAATTTTTGAATTTTTTCTCAAGTTCCCTGTACTGCTCTGCCGCTCAGTCTAATGGACACTTACTACATTTACATTCTGATTATGGAGAGATTAACTCTTAGTGTTCTGCAGCATGAACCATGGTCACCTTAAGGAATGAGCTAATTTCTGGCCAAGCTTGCCGAGAAGCATTTCCAAAGACACTGTTAGCATAAAAAACAAGAAGCAGGCTGATACAAATCCATTGGCTTGACCAAAAGCCTCTTTTTTCTTTTCTCACTTATTGCCCATTAGTCACTTCACATGACAGTTTTGTGTTGTTTCATCTCTAGTCACTCATCAAATGCAACAAAATTCCACTACATCTGCATCTTTTACAGGAGTCACCAAGTGCTAGGAGGGAGCAATTTGAGCAGGTCTGTAACGTACTGCATTCTGGACATGGTGGATTTGGCCAAGAATTACACTCAGTTAATTAGGAGCAAATCTCCTATATCCCTGTTGCACAGGAGGCAGATGATGAGGTCAACAGGAGATGGAAATAGCTTAGATGCTACAGCATTCTATAACACTCAGGCAGCATTGGGTAAAAAGGAGCAAAACAAAAAGAGAGGATGAGAATGCATTGGAATTTTAGAATCACTTACCCTAGTGAAAACATAAGGAAAGGGTGCACTGGAAACAATACCAGAAAAGCCACTTGCTTTCAGAGAACTCTATTCCTGACTGAGGGTTACAGAGGTTGTTGATGACTCTTCATAACTCCCATGAAGATGCTCACCTATTTAGCACTTCAGAACAGGAAAAGAACCGCTCAATTCAACCTCTATCAGACATGCATTAATAGGGTTTATAACCTCTAGCAAAAGTCTGTACTGGATTTCTCTCACAGTAGCTTCCTCCCCTCTCAAGTCAAGGCTTTCCTAGGTATTTTACAGTGATTTACTCAAACAGAAAACACAGACCAGTGCACCAAAACCAACAGAAGCCCAAGTTCGGTATTCAGCTTCCTGATGAACACCAAATCATGCCAAGATATTCTTGGTCTTTGCAATAGTCTCCTCTGTGGCGAGTCTGGAACTGTTTCCTTCTTACTAAGACCTCGCCCTGGTTTTCTGGCACATACAGGGACATTTCCTTGAGAGATGAATTTCAGAATCAAAAAGAGCTTTCTCATGGCTACATGCCTCTCCCTCACCTATTTGCTCATACTCTGCTACAACTCAAAGAGTAGCTACAATCAAAAGAGTCGCCTACACAGAAGGGTTTTGCTATTTAAACCACCATAATTTTACCGCTACTTATACTGGCATCAGTCCCTCTCTGGACTCTCTTGGCTTAAACAACTTCCAAGCTGCCACAAGCTAAATTAGTCTTTTCTGTGTTTAAGATTGACCAAGAAGGAAATTATACCAATATAACCATAGCACTTTAAATGTGTTATAACTTATCTCTAGATACATGACATATTTAGAACTTTCCTGTGTGTGCAAGTTTGAAGCAGCTGTAATTATCTAAGTCCACCATTTAACACGTCACCTTCTCACTGATATAAATATAGTGTAATGGTCTGTGATTCCCAACAGTCTCTCTGTACTATTTTTTTCCAGATTATTCTGTATGGACACTTCCAAATCGAAAGTACTGCCTTCTGAAATGAGCTTGCCTCTCAGGAATTCAACTTATTGCTCCTGAACTGGCAGAACTACTATTCATACAAAAAAAATAAAAAATAAAAAAAATGAAGACCATATCTTCCCATTAAAGGTGTATCTTCATTTCTCTATGCTAAGAAGCAAGGAAGTAATTCTGCTTGTCACATTAGGAACAAGAACAGGTCCAAGTCAGTGCCAAGAATGACTTGGAGCCAAGAACTGGGCCTTAGTGCTTTTGCTAGTCTCATAGCTGCATGTTCCCAGCAGATACTGCTGGCAATGTATTTGCTGTCAATTTCTAATCTTTATGTCCTTCAGAAAAGGTGGTCCTTTGCTTTCTCACATGACCATTTTAGTGAGAAAGTCACCTAAACATAGGAGCTATAGTCCATCCTCTTGTGCATCTACTGAATGCTTGTTGGTAGACGATAGACTGCTAATCTGGATCAGCTTTGCAGAGTACTAATAACAACAACAAAGTAAATCCATTTCAAATTGATAACTAAGTTGCAGATGGGAAAAATGTTTAAAAATAGTAAAAGGACAAATTTATTCTGTCGCTTTAAGGGCATCAAGTATGCGGACGTTGAAGGATATCTGCTCACCAGAGAAACCAATAGATGGTCCATTTCCAAGAGGAATACCACGGAGCAAAGGGATTCTAAAAAAAAGTTGGAATAATCATGGCTATTTTGCAATTCTAAATAAACAAAGAATTTTTTAGAAAAATAAAATCAATGAAGTTCCCTCTGGCCATGCGCCTAGAAGCCACTTGAGCTAAAAAGAAACAGACAGTGGTATTAAACCATCTTTTTTAACCTCTTTGAATGGTAGTCAAAATGACAAACCACATGGATGAAATGTAACCCATCTCTTTACATCTATGTATTTGTTGAGAACTTCTGAAAATTTCCTACCCTTAAGCAGAGATATTGAAGTCTGAAGTTCAAGAAAACGAAGAAAAAAATCAGTGCTTCCTCCATAAGAGATCTCCAGCGAAAGCCTAAGAAGAAAGGCAGTTAACAGCAGTCATACACAGACCTGGTAAAATACTCAAGCTATAAGGAACATGAATAAGATCAAGGAATTCCAGCAGATTTGCTTAAATCCTGTAAATCCTACTTAGGAGGGTAGAACAGCTAGTCCGCTTTGTATAATTCTTTCCCCATCATGCAATCACATACAGGTCTCTGCAGCAATGTTCTTAAACAGTGGGCTCAACACCAGGAGCAATAGAATCCAGCTTCCTTTTATGCCCCAGCAACAGTATCATGAAGCAGCACACGCCCTAAACTCAGAGAGGATGTTGTGGTGTACTGCAGTCACACACACGAACTATTAACAGACTGACTCCCCAATAGAAGTATGTCATGGAACATGTTTAGACACCCAGTATAAGCTTAATGTGAGATAAGCAAACCACAGCAACCCAAATTGCAAAGGACAATCAGTAACATGAGGCTTTCTGGTTACAGCATGGAGCTCTCAACCAAAAGAGCTGCTAGAGTACTTTTAAAAGAAACACTGTAAAACTTGGGTACATCTGAAAAACATTCTCTTTCCTCACTTCTGCCTCCAAATACATTCCTTAAAATTTTCAGGAAAAACAACAACTAAACTTGGGAAGCTCACTACAAAGTAGTAAAATCTAAGAATAAGCTGTCTACATTAGTGAGAACTGAGCAGAATTTAAAAAGTAAAAATACAACAAAGTATTAATCTGTTACCATCTCTCATATAATGACAGTTCTTCACAGACACTAGAATATGATACATTTGGCACAGCTGCTAGCTTAAGTGGTGCAAAACTGCAGTTGATACTGTAAATTGTAACACAAAGAAAGAAAAACCATCATAAACAGGAGAGAATTTAGAATTCATTCAGCTCCTCACTCCCAGCTTAGCCTGTCTCTTTCAGAAATAAACAATTAGCAAAGATGCCCTCAGAGAGCATCTTTTGGATTGGAAATGCAAAATGTCATATAACAGAAGTTTTCCCAAACTCAGGCATGAACAAGATATTCTTACTGATCCTCTGAAGGACACATTTATGCCATAATAGCAACTGCAACAGCAAAACAAGCTACTCTGTGGGATAACTCATTAATGAGCATTGAAGTAACATTCAGAAACAACTGCTTTAATTTGAAAGCATACACTTGAGCAAAACTTGTGATAAAAAGTATTGACCTGGGGCTCCAAAGAAGTCAACTCCAAGCAAACTATACAGTCATACACAGTCACACAATCTGCATGTACCATTTCCCATCTTGATCTTTGCTTTTTCTTTATGCTCCAAAGAATTAGCAATATAAATGGCCATACTGTTAGTTCTTCGAGGCACTGCATTTCTGTATTTTTTTTTTTTTTTTTAAACCCCTGGCCCTAAACTAGAGGCCTACCGGCAGTTTTGTGGTAGACTAGTTAAAAATAACAAACCAAAACTAATAGTTACTTACACAGTTTCAGTACGTTTGAATTTTCTTTCCGCCTTTTTTTTTTTTTTTTAAACTGAAACAATGGAACATTTTGCTGTAGACTGATTCACCCATGCCAAATAACAGCCTTGCATCACTTTATTACTGTACAGGCAACATCATGGATTTGACATGACACCATACCTGTCTCACCTGCAAATCAGAGTGCCTAAATCACAAGCTTCTGCATTACAGTTCTATTTCATCCTTACCAGTGTATTGTGTATTAGCAAAGTATTTTGCTCAAGATCTCATCCTCATTCCACAGCCTTCTTGTACAACAGCAGGAATTCAAAGCATTTCAAGAGGAACCAAACTGTGTATACATACATGCAGGAGTATGAGGCATGAGATTACTATCAGTTTTAACTTGGCTCAGTGTCTGGGCCTGAAAACTTATTGATAGCAGCTCATAAGTAAGGCAGGAAGCTACAAATAAAGAAAAGTCACCTCTTAACTTAGAAAATATGTTTACATGCATTTCTTCAAGATTTTATTTCACAGTGAGTACATGACTCCACACAGTGGCTGGTTAGACAACTCACTGCAAAAATCCAAAGACCACAAGACTAAAGAACCTTGTGAACGAACTCAGCCAACGGTCAAGTGAATTTTTTTTCCACTCTGGAAACAAATACGCAGTCAAGATTCATACAGCAATGCCGACAGATATCACCTGACATCAAACATTCAAACTCTATTTTTCACTTATATTCCAAAGACTCCAACTTTAATTGCATGTCCACAGTCCCTTTAGTTTAGGGCATTATACATAACGTGTGATTTGAGGAAACCTCCTCAGAAGCTTGTTCACTTTGTTCGAAGATAAGCTTCCCTTGGGTGACAGAGTGTCCTCATCTTCTTTCGCCTTGCGTTCCTTCTGAAACAGAAAAAGAAACCTCAGAATATTACCTGTTTATTTGCTGAACTGACTCTCTAAAGACTTCTAATAATTGTATTGGAATGTTTATTTCAGAAAATGCTATTTCTCTAAGCAGCATTCACAGTAACACTTGGCTAAATAATCACAAGGCTTTCAAAAACTATATAGTCTTCTTTAAAGGGTGAAATTAATGAAAGACAATTTGTGAAGATGATCTCCATTCATATTCTTAGTCAGCAATATTATAAGCTTAGAATAGCAATACAAAATCCGTTCGCCTTTTACTTCCTATTTTTCAATTTGTTTTCATTGTAACCTACCAAATAAAGTGTGGACAATTTCTCATTCATGCTGTCAAACTGCAGCAGTAAAAAGCTATTTACTAAATGATTATACTATTACTAAAAGGACTGAAAACCTGCAATTACTTTAAGGACATGTTTAGTACATGTACCTACCTTCAGACCAGTTTTGAAACTGACTTCATTTCAAACTTATCGTATTGGGTAGGAACACAACATGACCAGTAAATAAATCACTGCTTTATGTCACAGCTCTAAATTGCACTCTCCTTCATTCAGAACTTTCATGAAGCACGGAGAAGAGCGGTGCCTACTGTAGCTTCATGAGTGCTGAAATTTTTTAGAGATTAAAAACTGCAGCAAGTTAAGAGAAATGGTCTAGGTTAGAGTTGACTGACAGTAACAGAGCTCTGCCTCAAGAATGTGAACACGAAAAGGACCGTGTGTGACTGCTGTTTCACCCCTGGTTGTAACACAGGAGACATCTGGTCCCTGCCCACCCTCCTTCATTTTAATTAAATTCTAAATACAAAGAGGAAGGACAGCGTATCTGATGTGTGTCACTCTGTATCTCTCTTACAGTTCGAACTGCTTAAACAAATCAAATCGTTCACAGAACACTGTTAATGCTGGCACACAAAAAATGAGGGTTTCTCCTCCTTCCCCACCACCAGCCTTAAAGAACACAAAAGAAGCTTCCATTACTTCTGCCCTTGCCACGCAGTCATAGAATGACCGGATCTCCTCGGCACAAGCTTTATCATTGAAGTCATTCTGTTTCCAGCAGGCCATCATCACTGACATCTCCATAATGCAGGTCGCCTCTGGAAGGGAAAGGAACAATGATGAAAGCTCAGGTATCTGGGATTTCACATTAACAGCCTCCATGGCGCGTAGAGCTCTAAAGAGAGGTTTCAAGTGGGACAGGTGAGAAAAGACAACAGTAAAGATCTCATTGTTGCTTCACTTCAAAAAGAAACCCTACGACAAAGATCAGCACCATCAGAGCCATCTGCCTGTTACATTCTGATATGGTATTTATCCTAAGAATTCACATACAGAGTATCATAAAACACAGATTTTGGGTTGGAGTAGGGGTAAACACTCTTATTAGAGGAACTCAAGCACTAATTGCACGGCACAGACCAGGTCCCCGTGCCTGCGGGGATGCCTCTGGCCCTCTGTCCCATGCCCAAGGGGGATGTAACCAACCACCACTGATGTTCCCTTTCACTTTGCCTTTTCTCCTGTGCATTTCCTCAACGTTCAGTGAACACTTCCCTGCTATACTGCACGCAACTTTCCAGCTGCAAAAATGGGACACTGTACAAAGCGCCCCGCAGAGCACGGCCCTGTCCTCGCCCCGCCACCGCGAGGCCCTTCCGCTGAGCGGAGCCCCCACGGAACGCTGCCCCAGCCCTGCGGGGCCGGGCGGGCCGCGGGCGGCCGTCTCTCCGCTCTCCCCCAGGAGCCCGGCGCCGGTGGCTCACCTCCCGCCAGCTCCCTGCGGTTCGCCACCTTGTCGGCCAGCACCAGCGGCCGGGTGGGGCGGACAGCCGGGGGCCGCTTCTTATGCCGCCACTGCCCGGAGACCCAGCGGCCCACCCAGGCCGGGTACACGGGCGCCGCCATGGTCTTTGCGACATGCCGTACGGCGACCCGGCCCCGGGCACCGCCCACGTGACCCCGCAGGCGCGCGCGGGGGGAGGCCGGAGCGGGACGCGGGAGCGCGCTCCGGGTGCCAGCTGGAGGTCCCGGCGGCCAGCACAGGCAGCAGGACGGGGGAGGAACCACTTTTCTTTCCCAGGAACGCTGTGCTACAGCTGGGAGGTCTCTGACCAGATACAGAAGGCCAAACCAAAGGCAGCGGGAGTCTTTTTTTGCACAGGGTATTGGTTTGGGTGAGAAGGCGGCAGGCACCAGCCCCAGCCGTCCCCTTGCTCCCCTGGGCGAAGAGGTGCGGGCACCAGGCGTGCTGTTAGCCCTGGCAAACAGAACTGCTCCTGCGCCAGGGAGCTCTGTGCCATTACCAGGATGTGCTGCCTCTGCAGATGTCATGTATTCTGGCGTAGCTGACCACATTTATTTGTGTTATTTGAAAAATAATATTTTCTTAGAGTCCAGTTTTAAACATCTGAGCACACAAATAAAGGAGATTTCTTTAGGCCCCCTTCAGAAGCAGACAAGCATCTCTCCACGGTCAGGCAGCCTGACGGGAGGTTCCCAAGCACTGTGGTAAGGGATGTTTCTCTGCTTCCACATTTCTGGTGGACAGAGAAGAGCTATCCGGCTACCCTAGCTTGCCTACCAGTGGAGAGGAAAAACAAGAACCTTCAGCATGGGCGAGAGGGCCTGACCCTGGCACTCTGGGCATTAGAGATCCTGCAGCTCAGCCGTGCAGTTCTTGGGAGGTTCATGGTTTGCCTCTCCTGCATACCCCTCCCAACAGCCGCTTCCCCCTGCTGCATCTCACTGCTGCAGTTACCAGCCTGGCTCGCACACACACAAAAGGAAAGCGGCAGATGTTCAGACATAAGAGAAGCTGAACTGCAGCCACTGTAAATCAACCTCCCTTCTTTCAAATTGCATTAGCTAATGGTGGCAGCACCTCCAAGTACATTCACCTTCAAAAGCTGATCTCTCCTTTAAACAATTCCAAGAAAAATGGGGGGGAGGGAGGCTGTGAAAGAGAAAGGCAAGCTACACAAGGAGAATCTTAATAGCTTCCTGCCCCAGTTACTGCTCTCCGCATTATAAACTATTTCTTCTCCTTTTGGCATTCAGCCTGGGAGTGGAGCATCAGCCTAAGAAACTCCCGAGCAGACAGAATAGCATACGTGGTGGTGTCTGCACACACCATGCGGACATGCCAGCAGCAAGGAACAAACATCGATTTAACGGAGAATGCGGGACTACAGAATCGTTTGTTACTCGATAGCCGAGTCTCCCTACAGCCTGCATTCTGTCCAGCTGATAGCACAGAGTCACAAATGGATGGGTCAGAAATTCTGACTTTTCAGGGGAAGTCAGAAACCCAGTTCCCTCAACACACCGAGCAGTGAACCCACAGATATTTCAGCATTTCACTGCAAGTTCTGAACACACACCTATAAAGAGCATGTGAAATTCTAACTGCATTTCCAACTTCTTTTCTTGAACCAATACTTTTAAAAGTTGACTCCTAGCCAGTGTTTCAGCTGCATTCAGTGTCAACACCAAAATGAACCACAGAGATAAACTATTATCACTAGATTTAGGGGGAAAAAAAAAAAATCTACAACTCAACTGGAATGAGGACCAGTTATGATGCTGCAATAAATGCTATGCCATAAGTAAGTGCAATGCTAACAATGTTGTAATAAAATACATCCTTAAAATGAGACTGCTGTCTTAAATAACTTTTTAAGAGATAAGAAATCACACCATGGATCTTTCTCTTTCTCGAGTAACCATCTAAAACTTCCAGTTACTTTTCAAAAAAAAAAAAAAAAATTAAAACTCAGGTGTATTGGGAGAAATGAGTTGACAACAATGTCTTTCTGAACTGCTTTGGTCCAGCTTCTGTCAATCAAATTCTAATGTATTTATCCCAGTTTATCCTGAGTGCCCTAGTTCCCATACAGCCTCATAATACCCTTGCCTATAGCTATTTATTCTCAATTGTCTCACCCTGATCTCCTTAACCTCAATGTTAGCTGCCCTGTGGCATATCAATTTAATTGGAGATGCCTTAAAAGATAAGACATCCCCACTTTAACTAGCAGTAAGATTAACCAGTTTGCTAAGATTACAGTCAGTTCAGAATTCTCCTGTCTGCTGAGCTATTGTGTTTGGATGGTACTAGCACTTAATGCATTCCTTAGCACAAAGACAGAGGCGATTTCTTTTCTTACATCACTCTCCCCACACTCCATTGCTAGCCTACCTTATCCTGAGCTATCTCAATCGTATCAGTTTCCCTGAACTATTCTGTTCACCTAAATAGATCTGAGCTGCCATCCCTAATCCCTGACTCTCAGACCTATTCAATACTAGTCTGTGCTACTGCAAGTTACCTGATGTGTCCTTATTTGCTCAGAGATGTCTCTAAGCATTCTGGTCTGCTTTGGTCCATTCCAAGATCCCCAAAACCATCTCTAGCTGAGCCACTGCAGCATTAGATAGGTCTTTTCTGCAGGAAGAACAGAGAATACAAATTAAGATGCCAGTCATGTCAGCTCTGGAACAAATCCTGCAGTTCCATTCCTCTCCACCCTTCCTACTCCCTCTGCAAGACCATGCATCTCTTGCTGCCAGCTCTGAGACACTGAATCATAAGAGAAGTGCACTTTGTTACAGCTTGACATAGGCTTTGGCTCAGCTGGTCAAATCACTAAAAGGATTTTGTCTCTGATTAATTTCAACTTGTCAGTAGAGGTCTCTGAGCAGAATGAAGGAAGTTACCACCCTCTATGTTTCCGATTAATGCATCTTCTCAGGAGGTGCCTGGAGATCCATCAACAACCTTAATTAAATCCAACCAAATGGATGACAGCTAATCATTAAGGGAGTGGCTCTCTTGGGACAATGAGTGAAGAGTGGGTATGCAAAGATGGTTCAGGGGGCAGATGGCTGCTTGTCTAACATAGCAAAGCCTGTTTGAACAGTGATGTCCCTGCCAGCAGTGTTCCAATTCAATTTATACTGCTCCCAGCCCTTTAGGAGTTATTTGTTCCTTCACCATTTATTGTTTCCCAAGCCGTTTAAAATTACTCTCTGTCAAGGTGGGACAGAATTTTTGCTGTGATTCTCCAGCTGCTGCAATTCGCAGACCATTTTCAGGGAGGGACTCTCATTCCTTTTTCTCCCCAGATATATACATCCACTGCCACCTGGCTCTTAAAATGCTTCATTCTACTTACCGACACAGAGGACCCAGAGATCCTTAGTTCAGTTTGAAAATGACAAGTGACAGAAATAAGGTAATTTTTTTTTTTTCAGTTGCAGAAATCATCAACGTTTCGCATCAAATCAGTATTCTCCACTGAAGTTATTTTCTTAGAAATTGTAGTCCTTGTGAAAGAACAGAAATCATAGATTACTAGTTCAACCACTAAAAGACACAGCTTCTTCCTGAAAAATAAATAAATAAATAAAAATCAGGCAGCCAGTACCTGGTAGCACAATGTTGGAAGGAGAACAATAACTTTAGCTTGCCCAGTGCAAGGGAATGGATTGCTGGAGTTTTAACCTTCAGTCAGACATTTATTTCTCTCTCTCATCTCTCAGAGGCCATAAAATATCGTAGTTTTTTAAGTCAATTCTGAGACACAGCATCAATAGAATGGTTTCACATAAACAGTTATGAGGAGGAGGTACCTATTTTTAGAACATTAATGCTAGTGAATAAAGCTGTCCTGACAGCTTTGAAATCCTCCCCCAGTCACACAGTAAACAGGCAAAATGCATGACAAGCAGCGAAGTGACTCACCCTGGCTAGCAGAGGACCCTGGCTAACGTGCGTGCTGACACTCAGCCACTACCGAGCAGGTTCGGATTTAAAGCAGTGAAGTACGTAATCCACTGTCCAGAACCTGCACAATCAGATACCTTTCTCCAAAGTATTAATAACTGCTCCAGTGACCTTCCTTGTCTGCATCCACATATTTGCATTAGTAGAAAGACAACCAGAATCATAAATTGAATTCACTTTGGCTAACGCTGGCAGTAGTCTTTGGATGTTATAGAGCAATCCTTTCAAAATGAATTATGTTAATTAATCTCAAATTCTTTTATCCCTGATAGAAGAAAGAATGTTTTGACAAGACAGGAGGAGGAAAATAAAACCAGAATAAATAATAAATAAATAAATCAAAAATAGAATCTAAGATTATCAGTTACAAATATTGTACCTACAAGGGAGTATTTGTAGAGTGATGGATATTCTTTCTCCAGAACTGGTGTAAGCTACAAGCAAAGTAGACAGCAACAAGATGCACATGCCCTTCATGGCTGTAAGACCCAGCTTCTCCTTCTGCATCCACCAAATAGCAGAAGAGAGATGAAAGCAAAGCCCTGGTGAGGGTCAACATTTTGCAGTCTTTGCTGTCCCCAGAACTGGATGTTGTGAAGGTCAGTCAGCAGCCTGGAACAGAACTGCAACCACAACTCTTTAGCCAGCTGGGAAGATTAGTGCTTCTCCTGCTCCTGAGGAGTTCGCCTGGTAGCTACAGAAGAAATTAATACTACACACTGGAATAACAATTTCAGCCTTAGTACTTGTGCACCATATACAATAAGCGAAACACATTTAGTATATTGGTATATATAAGCACTTGATTATAAATCAGTCATTAATTGTGACACACAGAAGACACAGGTAGTATGTTCTATTACTGCAGGAAAAGCTCTGCAGATACGAGAGAAACACGAGGTTTGGGGTGAATGTCATGGCTGTGAAGAGTGTTACCTGATACTCATCACCTCTTGAGAAGTTCACCACTTCTGAGACTGCAAAGCCAGTTATATCTAGGAAGACAAGAACTCAGAAGAGAAAGCTGTTGGAACTGGCTTCTGATTCTTAGCTAACAAACTAGAAGTTGTGTTTTGAAAACTTCAGACAAAGCAAACAAACAGAATATTTGTGACAAAGTTACTTTCATATCTGTACTACTTTTTTACCTATGTTAAGAAGGGACATAGCAATCAGAAATACTAATCTTTGGCAACAGTCATGAAACTCAAAGCTACAGCCTTCTGTAGTTAATACATACACAAGAAAGGAAAAAAGGAGAAAAAAAAGACCTTAGAATGACCTTGTTGGACTGGTGGATGTAATATACCGAGTAAAGATAATAAATAGTGGTGAAGGACTACTTGGTTTTGAACTAGTGAATCCTTAAAGAGGAGTCTTTTATCTGGGTTACTAGCTAGCCTGAAGTTTGTACCACCAGATCTTCAATTCTATTGTTGGCTGACAAAGACATGCTCATCTTGCTGTGCAGAAAAAGGTGAAGTGTGGGTTTAGGACTGCACTAATCAAGAACTAAGCAAGTCCTACGATACACGTGCTTGCTGTTGATAGCCACTCTTGTTATTCCTGCAAGGAGAATACATACTATGTAGCATGTCTAATTCTGGCAACAGTAGAGACATTATTAAAAAAAATAAAATACCTGGACTTGGCTATACATCCCCCACTTCTAGAAATTCTACTTAAATTACATAATAAAACAGCAAAAAGCAGGATGTGTTAGTGTCTGGATCTTATTTTTATGTGTAATACAAAAACCAAGATCAGAATTTCTCCTCCCGCCTTTCCCAACAAAACTTGGATAAAAGGGGTTTTGAGATACAGCTAATTAAGAAGGCAGTCAACAAAGACTAAATGCTTTTCTATATCTAAACATGAAATGAAGATAATCTGAAGTAATTGAAGACAAATTCAAACAATTTATTTAAATCTCATTAAGCAGTTCAGTAGAAGTTCATATTCAGAACTAAAGCAGCCTCAATTTGTTTCATCTTTATTTACTTATCAAGCACGCTGTGGCCACTTTAATCCTGAATACACACATCTGCAATCTTAATGTAATTTGAATAATCCACTTTAAAAATTAATTCAGATATATTCACTTAAGTATCCCTATAGCCTGAGTATCTGAAAAAAAAGGAATGTAAACTGCTGAATGCATTTTAGCTGAAGAGTCATTTGTTACTACTATTATTACAGAAGGATGGGGGGAGAGGGGAGAGACAGAAAAAAAAAAAAAAAGCAAATTTCTCCTTATTTTATACAAAAAGTCAGGTGAGATCAGTGTGTAGCACACACATTTTCCAGACCCACAAGGATGCAGTGATAGTTGCGGGTCTTCTCTGTCACGGTGGCCACATTTTAACACTGCAACTTTCCTGTATCACTTGAAAAGCAAACACTGAGATCTGTGTCATTACCTATAACAATATTTTATCCATAATATACCTAGAACATGATGAATTGGAATTTGAGATAAAATGAGATTAAGTGATCCATACACAGCTAACAACAGATAATGACTTAACTAGGGACAGAATGTGGATTCAGTCCTGTTGCCAACTTTTACTAAAAGGCTTCTGGCTTCTCCTAGCAACACAAGGACTGCCTTCCAAAATGAAATTACCTCACAGATCGTAGGCTTACATTACCAAAGATCTATCTTAGGCACAGATCAACTCTAGCTAGTTAGTCAGTAGATACTTCTGAAGAGGGAGCAGAAGTGGGAAATAAAACACCATTAGAAACACCATTAGGAACATCCCTGCAGTGTGTGGCCTGTGCACTGAAGCCTCTCAGACTAAGCAAAATAGCTTCCTTCCAATGCAAGACCAATTACTTCAGAAAGGTACCAGCATGGCAGGGAACAGTGGATTTTACTTGTTTTTTAAGAGATACAGGTTATGCAGCAAAGAAGATTCACATGTCATCACTTACTTTTAGGAACTCCAGTCACAGACCAGGATCTCACCGTGTTAACATTAGGTACAGATAGAAAACAATCTCAGTGCTCCCGATTCTGATCATCCATCTCAGCACAGAAAGACTGCAAGGTTTGCATCCAACTGTAGAGAGCACTGGAAAAGCACCATCACTGAAACGTATTTGTCTTTGCAGAAAGCTGCAGGTACTCAAGAAGAACAAATCAAAGGCCTCTGAACCGCTGGCATAAGGAGAGAACAATCAGTCAAGATTACGTCTGGGTTTGCAGACCTTATGGAACCTTAAAAGAACCAAAACTACTTATTCTACTCTGGTTCTGCACAATACCAGGTAATATACTGTCTGTTGTCAAACAACTGTGAAAGCTGTGAATTAAATAATTCAGCCTCTCAGCCCATTTGTATGTGTGGAAAGTTAGCGTAAGAGTAAGTGTGACCCGCCTACAGCTATGCAGTCACCCTGAGAAGTAGGAACGTTTGAGGCATGGTTACTTGGAGAGAAGAGACTTTATTGCTGCAGTTTCATAAGGCACAACTGCTCTCCACAGACATGATTCTTTTGTAATTCATTCACTGAAAAAGCAATTGGTAAATAGCAGGTAGAAGAGCACCTTAGTGAGGAGAGTAAGTGGTGAAATATCTATAAAAAAAACAACAAATATTTTGGATATTAAAAAGTCCCTGAAATAACTCAGGGCATTTGAGCAAAGTCAGAAAATGTGTTCCTTTGAAATGAAGGAAGCCACAGGGAAACCATACCAAATGCAAAAGGAGAGTGAACTCCTCTTTTGCCCCACGCACTGACACCTGCACGTCAGGAGCAGCTTCACACCACGGAGCTGAGATTCAAACACAAGCAGTTGCTAGTATCTGCACCGCTGGAATCCAGCCACAACAGGGAACTACTCGCTTCACGCACCAGGAAACAGCCTCTGCAGGAGTTTCTCTTCTATTTCAATGCCAACACTTGAAGTAAGAATTCTCAGTCTCAACTTCGAAGGCAATTTTCAAACCAAGCTTTTACAAAGGTGGGTCAGTGTTGCCTGGTCCTCTTGAGAAAAATCTCATGCATATAATCCCAAAATCTTCCCTGATGTGACTCATTGTGATGAATCATAGCAGTGAGGGCCTCACCCTGATCAAGGCTTTGCCAATAGTCCTGTAGCCACATCTCTTTCCAACTGAAACAAACAAAAAGAGACAGCATAAAACATTAAAAAAAAAAAAAAACACAACAAAAAAAGCCAGTGTCTGCAGCTGCAATAGCACTAAAACTTTTTTTATTCACCTAAGAGACAAACAGGTCCAGGGATGGTCATGACAATGTATGTTGTCACTGTGCTGTTGTGCTCCAGCCCATTTAAAGAAACTTTGGAAACTCTATGGAAAACAAACTTACTATTTGCTTCGGAACATTTTAGGAATATCAGCACGTGACTGTAGCATTAGCCAAACAGACTGAGCTGCAAATAGTTGAGAACAAAACCTTCCATTAAAATAAAATCCTGCAGAGTCTTTGTATGATTTTAAGAGCAGCCTTCCATGGCCAGTGCGTGTTACAGCAATTAGACTAGACTCAGTCTTTTCAGACAAACCACTCAACAGTTGCAGAATTATGGCTAGTCAGTCCAAATTCAGGTAAGGCACGACAGAGAACAATCCTCGTGTCCCTCAGCCAACGCGATTCTTTCTCCCCAGGCCACACGGCCACGCACGCTTTCTCTCCTTCAACACACACATTCTCAACCTTTTCACTTCACGGACAACACTGCAATTCCCTTCCCATTCATGATATAATGGACTGCTTCTCTCATTTGTATTATATGGAGGTGTGGCAATAATTTGTTTAGCTAATAATTAATATCCTTCCTTCTCATGACAGACTATGTCCTCTCTGTTACAGCTGCTACTCAGCCCTATCAAATCATCAAAAATTCTGTAAAGAAAACAACCAAATGTGATGTTCTTTTTAATCTGCTTATATGAGTTGCCCAATACTTGTTAATTTATCTACAGAACCTTTTCTTCTTCTCCCTCACAGACTCTGAAATAAGAGCAGTGTCGCTCCAGACACCACGCATTAAAGCCAGCATAACTGCGCTGCCCAGAAGCAGATCTTGCTCGCTGTTCCAGGAAGAGCAAAAGAAATGCAGAACATGTCACGGGCACTTCCATTCTGAAGCAGCATAAAACTTGTATGCCACAAGAATTATGTTTTTTCTCGTCAACAGAATCACCTTTGGTGGGACATTTCTGCAGAGTTTACCAACAGAGGCCTCAAAACTAACCCGTTACCACTGACTGCAGTGTGAAGGATCACAAAGAGAGGCTCACTTTTGCATACAAAACCATCTGCCTACAGGTTCCCTTGTAAAATGAAGCACTTGGACATAGTGCGAGATCACTGTGCTTAACAATTACATTCCTTAACCTTCATTCAAGGACTGCCAATGTGTTATGTTTTTTACAGCTCTGAGTAAGGGCACACACGAGAGGGTGCACCTGCATAAGTACTGGGCACGGGGCTGAGAGGCAGCAGGCAACAGAAAAAGTGTTCTGCAGCTGAATTCTATGGCAACAACACTGAGAGAAATTCCAGTATCCAACTGAACGTTTTGTCAAAAACATTAAATAAGAATGATTTGTCAACACTAAAAGCAAATTACACCTATAAGTCAGAGTTAAAGCACACAGGTGCGCAGGGTAACCATAATGTAAGTGGGTTCTAGCTCTAAAAACATACAGACTTTAACTTTCTCTGTCGTTTCATGTTCCAGAAGCCTCCAGAACCCAAAGTCACACTGTAAGTTTATAGCCAGACTTCCTGTGTTGCATGTATTCTGCCCTTTATATCCTGGGGAGGCCTGCATCATTTTTCCACAGGGCTTTGTAAAGTAACATAATAACCATGGACGGGCTCAGCAGGCAGTCATCTAAATTGAACAAGCTGTTGTCAAAACATTACTGTAAAACTCCTGACAAGAAGTGAGCATGTTCAGCTAATGCTTTGGTGGCAATTTTGTATTTCTGTACTGGGAGAATAACATACTCTGTTTCAGCAAGAGATGGAAACTTCCCTGGGATGCAGCAGCAGCTTGGGTTGTGGAGCAGCTGTACAGAACTCCCTGCTGATGGCCACTGCACAGGATGTGGGAGAATCTTAACTGACAAGTAAGTCACCCAGGCACCCCATGCTATGTCTTCAAAGTTATTTCTCTGCTGCCACCTGCTGCTCAAGTAAACTCATGAAAAAGCAGAGAAAGCTGATTTGTACAGAGTAGGGTACTGCAAAGCGTGTTACAAGGGAAAAGCACGGTTTGTCGTCAAGCCCGATAAATCAGTCAACCATCATTCAACCACTAACCACCACTCAACCAACAGAAAGCAAAGCTTTTTCTACTCTGTTTGCTGTAACATTTTAATGCTCTTAGCTATTCAATTCCTTAGTGCAGGAAATTATTAATGAAGTTCTAAACAAACACAAGCTGCATTAGAGCATCCTAACAGTTTCTTTCTGGACAGTGCATCAGATCTTTCCAGCATTTTCATAAAGCCATTAACACTACCACGGGACTAACATCAGAGTATTGAAATCTTTGGTGGCAGACAGCTAACCATTGAACACAATGAACAGTGCAAGAAAGCTACAGGTGAGGGTTTAGCTTTACAGTGGCTGTCTGATGGCTCAGAATTGCATAAATTTGAATAATTGCCTAAAAAGACATTGTTGCAGGAAATGCAGGGAAAAATGACAAACCTGGGGAATCCAAATACATTATGCTAGCAGTATGAACTACAGAAAGCACATGCGTGGTCTGTGAACTGCACAAACCCTTCTACCCAACAACTGCAGCTCCAAACACTGTCAATGGCAAACCTCGAGGTTTGGGAACTCAAGCACTGACTCATTCTGTACCAATACACATACAAACTTCTAAGGATTAAACAGACCATGAAAACAAAACCAAAACTTTTTTCTCCCTGTCAAAATTGCCCCAGAGTTGGTGTGGTTACTTCCTTGCTGACAGATTTCAGGGCAGCTTGCTCCAGACATGACTGTAATACTGGCAGATTCCAGCAACAGCTCCAATCCCTGTGTGGAAGAGGGACAAAAAAAAACACCGAACCTGTTTTGTGCTGCATGGTCCCTCTCCTAAACAAATGGGAACGTGTCCTTCAACACAGCCCAAAATTTTGTTCCATTGCCACAAAACATAAAGCCCAGTGGGTGAGCCATACTTCTGCTCCAGCAGAAGTCAACAGAAGTGAACAAAGCCTACGCTGAACACTGTGGCATCCCTACTCTTCCAGTAATCATTTGTAACGAGGTACAGAGAGAACTTCTCCCAGCCACAAGCCAGCAAGTGCACTGCATTGACAAACACTCCTCCAAGCAAGCAAACAAAAGGGAAAGGTAGACAAAAAATAAACAAAATGCTCAAGGTTATAGAGCGCATGAACATATCAGTATGGGCCTCTCAAGCTCATCATTAAGCCACTAACCGACACCACTGTTCAAGCCTTTTTTTCAGCCTCTGTGTTATACAGTATTAGCAGAACTGTCATACCACCCACAAGACGTGATATCAAGTGTAACTGGAGATGTATTAACATATCCTTTAAGTACCAAGCATTGTTAAAAATTAAAGTTACTATTATTTAAAGCTTTTTCCTTCAAAAGTATTGATAATTACCTGTCTCCTCCAGAGAGGTCTTCAACAGTTCCAAACCCAGGGGCTGGCATAGGGCATCCCATGTGCTGGAAATGAGCTATGTGAGGTTTGGGAGCTGGAGTCTTCCCATGAGACTTTTTGTGTTCCTGCTCCGCTTTGACCCGGGCATTCTCCCTGTCACAGACGAAACACTCGAAGCCATTCAGGTAATTGGGCAAAGTCATGTCATTCACACCCCATTCCCGCCTCTCCAAGCTCTCTAGCAAGAACTTGTTTTTGATTCCACCAGGGTTTTTATACTCTAGATACTTCATATATTCCTCCCCATTCTTGTCCAGGAAATCGAGATATTTTGCCAGCTCTTGGGGGCTGTCAAAGTCATCGATAAGAATGATGGAGAGGTTGTTTGGCATCCAATCCCGCACAGCTGGGGAGCCTCGGTACAGTGGGACAGCACCCAAATGCATTGGACGCCACAGCTTCTCTGTCATGTAGTCATTACATATGGCATTCTCCAAGGCCAGATGGAACTTGTATCTGGCAATAAAAGTCATGAATTCAGAGTCTTCTGTAGTGGCTGTAGAAGTGTCTCTCAGGCGCCCACTGGGGAGCTCACGGTTATGCAGGCATTTCCCATAGGAGTCAACCTAAAATAACAAGTTGGCTTTACAAAGTTTTTTTTTTTTTTTGCACCTGGAGCTCACAGACTGCCTAAAATTCCTAACTTTGATCAGTTCCTAGCTACCTCCTGGATTCCCAGTTCTCCTTGCACATCTTTAGTCAAAAACTGAATGCCCAGTTTCAAAAGTAGCATAAACTATACTACAGGTAAGGGAGAGGAAATGGGGGAAGATTTCACAGAAAAAGAAGTATTTTTAGAGGATAAATCAGGAACTGAGAAGTAAGGAAGGGCATCCACCTTCCTCCATGTTGGTTGAAAAGTCATCTTTCTACTTAGTAAAGATCCAGGACTTTTCCAAGCAATGATTTCCCACAGCTCCATACAATCTCAGCAGGCTGACAAATGCATATTCCACAAATGAGACTGAACAAAAAATTGGTGCAGGGACCTAGAAAACTACTGTATAAACAGGGAACATTTGATGCAGGGTCTGCTTTGTGCTTTGACAATACACAGTCAGATTTCTAAAATGAGATTGTCTTTGCATCGTTACTGAGCAAATGATGAACTCGGATAAGAAATTAATCACCACTCACAGAAACAGAAGAAATGTCTGGGAATATGTTTCAGACAGGTTTCCTTTATCTGCTATCCTTTAGAATTTTAAGAAAAAAGCACTAAACTTTTATTCCGCTCAAAAGAAGCTGCACCATTCAAACTCACGAAGCCGCTCTCTGTGAGCTGTGCCACAGCAGCGCAAACCACCACGGAAACAACACAGCCCTACCACGAGGCAGAGGAGGAGCAGGCTCTCAAAACACAGCGAGCTTTTTACCACACATTCATTTTTTTAAGCGTGTGGAAGGCCTGCAAGCAGCCAGCAGCCTTCCTTCACGCTGACCCACAGCCCCTGGCCCACAAGGCCAGCCTCATTCAGGGTGGCACAACTTCTACCCTTCCCAAGCACTGCCAACTCCACGGCCAGCAGCCACCACCAGGCCGGCCTACTGGCCCATGGTGCACTCTAGGCTGTGCTTTTGGAAGGAGCGCAACTCGATTTTCTGTCAAGCTTGCAGGCAGCACGATTCCTGCTACTGACGAGGACAAACAAACCCCACTAAGACAGGTGCCACATGCAGCATGCGGCCACACCGAGGCTCAGCTCCACAGCAACGCTGCACCCACCTGGATGTACTTCATGAGCTCCCGCACATAGCGGTCCCTGTCTGAGGGCACGTCGCAGTGGGACTGCATGTAGAGTACGGGCCCGTAGCCCCGCCGCCGCCACGCGTCCTTCTCGGCCAGGGGCAGCGGCGGGCCCTGCAGGTAGCGCGTGCCCGGCAGCCACTGCAGCGTCAGCGGGTAGTCAGACTCGCGGCGGAACGTGGCCGTGTAGTTGAAGAGGCCGATGCCGGGCGGGTGCGAGAGAAGGTAGTTGTTCATGGGGGACTCCTCGTGGAAGAGCGCCCACGTCTGGTGGGGCAGGCGGGGCAGCGGCGCCTCGTAGGCGCGGAAGTCGGTGCCGTAGAAGATGAGGGCCTTGGTGCGGCGGTGCCGCGCCACCCGGCGGCTGCGCGTGACGAGGCACGAGCCCCTCGGGCAGTCGATGCGCTCCGTGTCGCCGGGGAAGTGCGGAAAGAGGCTCCCGCTCCACCACAGCAGGATGGGCAGCGCCTTGTTGCTCCGCGTGTCGTTGTTGCCCGGCCCGCGGTACGACGCCGCCGCCACGAAGGCCGGGCCCGGCGGGACGGGACCTTGCGCCCACCCCTCCGCCCCGCACGGCGCCTCCTCGGCGGCCCCCGGTCCGGCCTCCCCCTC
>WBMW01004686.1:456956-492702 GCA_013396635.1 Penelope pileata
GGGGGGGGGCGCCTCTGCCTCTGGCGAGACTGCGGGCGGCTGAGCCCGGGCACACGGGCAGGGAGGCGGAGCAGAACGCCGTGCGGTGACGGAACGAGTGTTTGTGAATACCTGCACGCTGGCGTGAAGCTCAGGTGAAGTTGGAAGTAACGCCTCCAATACTGAAACATGCTGTAAAGGGACAGTTAGTAGCTGCCAAGCCAAGTTATGACTACATTACAAAAATCCAGCATACGAATGCTACAATTACTGCTCCGTTATGGAACGGCTATAGGCTTCCCGCCTGGCCACGACTCACGTGCACGATCGCATCAGCACAGAGCAACACCACAACGTCCCCACCTCACCCAGCCCCAGCAGAACAGCACAGACACCGCCTCAGCCCAGCAACCACCACATCCACCAGAAGGGCACTGACACAGGGCTTCCTGCAGGCACAAGTTATGCCATGTCCTTAACCTACAGGATGTGCAAAGCCCATCACGAGTGCAGTACCCCTGTCCAGTAGTGGATTCTGAACATGATGTACATTCTGTAGAATACTCCATAGCAAACTGGATAGGGCTGGCTATTTAGCAATGATTGCCTTGTGCTTACAGACACACTGCTGTAAGGTCATCAGTAAGTTGTACAATGTCAATGTGCTGCAGTCCAGGTGCACTGCCAGTTCACTCTGAACTTTGTTTCAGCAATGAGAAAAAAAAAACAAAAACCCCAAGAAACAAAAAATGAACCAAAACAAACAAAAATCCAGCCTCCCTGTCATCTTATACTCCTGAAATAGGAACACTATTTCTCAGAGAAATGCAGACTGCAGAAGTCTTCAAGCTGACATTGTCACAAGGTAACAGTAATACTTTTCCAAGCAGATAAAAAAAAAAAAAAAGTCTGACTCCAGCTGTTAAGAGAAATGCTCTTTGCAAAATGTAAGTTCAGAAGTTAAAAACATTCATCTAAGCAAAGCAACACTGAGATTAAACAGCACCTTTTGTCTGTCAACTTTTGTTGAATTTCTTATCACCATTCACTAAGAGCAAGCAAAAAAATCCAAAAATCAAAACACCAAACAAACTGAACCTGGTCAGCAGAAAATCAGATTGTGAAGGATCACTTTGCTAGACTTCAGCCCTTCCCATAGCCTCCCTTCCGCAAAATACAGGGTTTGGAAAAATAAGCAGTGTTTATTTACTAACAATGACATAAAATACATCTTAATATATTTTTATTTCTTTACAAATT
Source organism: Penelope pileata (assembly GCA_013396635.1). Classification (NCBI taxonomy): domain Eukaryota; kingdom Metazoa; phylum Chordata; class Aves; order Galliformes; family Cracidae; genus Penelope; species Penelope pileata. The sequence goes on from WBMW01004686.1 coordinate 458,196, forward strand.
AAAAGATGCATTGGAAAAAACAAGTGAAGAAAATGAAAGGTTCATTTATGATCTCATTTCCACGCCCCATGCCCCTCAATATTAATACTAGAAATTAATATTTGTGGAAGTTCGCGGTTGCTGAGCCTTATATTCCTGGGAAGTTGTTTTTCCCCTTCTGGTTAAAAATTCTCTAGATTTTTTGGTTGGAGGCAATACATGGAGTAAAAAGTCAGCCACAGTCATACAAAAACAAGGAAGGTTCTGTCAACTACATTGTGAAAGAGTTTCTCCATTACAATTTTCATATTCCCCTTCCTATGTAGTGATGGGAGGGAAGACAAACTAGCAGCATTAGAAGAAAAATGGATTTATATACATGCTACAGGATATGGAACTAAAACCACAGCCAGATCTTTTTCTGATCTTAACAAGGACTTCACTCTGAAATATCAAGCCCAGATAATAGCTCCTCTAATCCACCCACACTTTTTCTTCCCACTTTTAGTGCTATTGGTAGCTCAAACTTCGGGGTATTTTAAGAACACTTGTTAAGTGCTCAAGCTAATATACAATCCCCCTTTCCAAAGTGAATAATCAAAGCCCTTAGAATTCTGAATTTGATTAGCACTTGCTCCCTCTTCACAGGAGAATTCTCATCCACCCTTGCAGAATGGAGTGGCAGGGTGGCCAAAGTGGATGGACTAATCTGTCTGAGGTATTTTAGTTTAACAAACAGGCTTATAAAAAGGTTTTGTGCAAGCTGATCAATAGGTAGAATGGATGGAGGGTAGAAACACCCAGCGATGAAACTCTTTTCACTATGGCCCCAATAACTTTCCTTTCCAATAACTGAAATTTCGTATCTGCAATACCTAATACAGTGCAGTCTAAACCTTAGCTTTGTATCCCCTTCCTTGTAATCCAAGGTACAAAGCAGGCTCAAATTTGCGTCAGTAAAATTCATACTCCTGCTTGTCTGCTATGATTCACAACAGTACAGTTGAAAACGGCCACTTCCTTATTATCCAGTTCCCACAAAGCCCCAAATCACCTTGTTACAAGTATTTTCTGCTTAACTTTAAGAGGCTTTTGTTCCCACCGCCATCTGGATAGACAGGTAAGCTCTGCAGAAGAAGAGAGGCCATAGAACATGGATTGAGTAGGATGTCACAGAACCGTGCAATGAGAAGGAAAGGAGTCACCACTCACACCAACAGGAAGCACTGACTCTACTCCTATGCTGTTCAGAAGCTGTTGATGATTGCTCACTCAACCATTACTTCCTTCGGTACAGATCTGCATAGCAACTTACAGTACAGGGAAGATAGTGGAAAGAAATTTGCACTGCTGCCTCCTGGCTTAACACTCATTTCTTTTTTCAAGGATTTCTGGTTCAGTCAGCCACGTGATACATTTGTGCTCTGTAATGTCATGTTTCCCTCTACAAAGAGAAAGACAAAATGTTTGGCTGCTCCAGCTCCCACCACCTGACCTGCCACTTGTCCTCCCAACCTGTGCATCCTCTTCACACTTAAGAGCATGCACACGCGCCCATACAAACACACAGCAACTACCAGAAATTTTGAAGAGTTATCGCTTTTTCACCCAATGTTGAATCATGTACAGTGAACTGAAAAAAAACTACATTCATTACAACAGGATTAGCGAGCATGGGGTGGGGGGTGAACTCCTGCCAAGCACAGGAAACAATTTAGATACAAGTAAAAGACCTGGTATCAAAGGCCTTTCTTTTTTTTTTTTTTTTTCCTTTAAAGCCCTCACCAGGAAAGAATTTCATCTCTCATATGGGACCAGGAGAGGTTGAAAGGATTTCTGCTTATGCAATGTGTATTAAAAATTATGGAATTGTACAGATTTCTAACGTTGTCCTTTTTGAGGGCGCTGGACCTTCTGATCAGGTCGTCAGTGGAGACTGAAATGTCACTGCTGAGTTCCAGCACCACTCCCTCCTCTAGCTCAGTAGCTGCCGAATCTCCTTGTGCATGTGACACAGGAAGTCCACATATGAAGCCCCCCCAGTCAGGCTCTTATCCTCCACCAGAAAATGTTTGAACAGCATTTCCAGCTTATCTTCTTGCTTCACAATTATTAACTACAAACAAAAATATGAGTTGGTAGTTAGCAGAATTCATGTTCTTGGGGGAAACAAATAAAGCTAAACAGCTCAAAATCCAACAAAGCTAACTAGAAACAGTAGATTCAGCTTATGTGCTTTCACTTCTATAATTAAGCTGGGTTAAGTCTCAATCGCATTAGAAGGAAAACTCCATGTACATGGTTTGTGCAGTACTATGATCATAATAGGTTTGAAAAATCTTAGCTTTAGAACTATGGTAAACATAGGACTCCAAAACTAACATCAGATTTTTTTCAGATCCTTGAAAACGTACATGTTTGAATCACAGTTGTAAGACTAAGCATGAGAGTTTATATGAACAGGATTGGCATCATCTGCTCTGCCAAGAGTAAAAAGGAAGGGGACTTAAAGTTACAAATGAGGGACAACATTTTTACCTTCATGTATCGCGATCTCTGCAATTGAAGCATGTCAACAATAGATCGTACTTTCTTTGAAAAGGGGTTGTCCAAGATAGGCAGGGTACTCTGAAATGAAAGACATCCAATATTTGTTAGTCAAGCAAAGCAGCAGAGCAACATTAAAAAACCTTGTCAGTTTTGGCATATTACATAATGTTATAAATGTATTTACCAGCACAATTTCTTTGACCTCAGCTAGTTAAAAGAAACTAAAAGTATCAGAACTAAAGGTCAATTATTAGTTCCCTTTATGTATCAGCTGTTCTCCTTACTGTCAGCGGAAAAGTGGCTTGTCAAATAAAGCTAGGCAAAAAAAAGTCAACGTGCCCAGACTAGGGTTGTCTCCAGTAGTTTCACAAATCCATGCTTTAAAGCTTTTCTTTAAAACTTTAAAAATATTTTCTGAACTTGCTTTCTCATTGTTTCAACTACTGGGTGACTATCACAGACATGATATCCCAAAGTGCCAGCTCACCAAGGTGTTGCTAATCTGACTGAAGGATGACACTCCAAAGAGGTTCTGGATCAGGCCTTGCTGCACGTTCACTCCTATCCACACAAACATGTTCAGCCCATTCTCCAGCAGGTACATGTCACCCTTGGAGAGACGTTCCTCTGAGTTTCGGATTGCTGCTGGTAAGGAGTCACTGTCAACATCTGCTTTGGTCTGTTTTAGAGTAAAGTAAAAAACCACGGTTATAAAAACAAGAACATTTTAAGAAGTCCTGAAAATTTCTGCTACTAAGACCCCAGTGGTTCTCTAATTTCTAGGATTTGTAGCACTGCAATAACTGGGATTGAAGTATCGCCTTTCTTGCTTAGTTTTCTTACTGAACATGACGCAGAAGCAGATGAGAGACTCTTGGTTAGCAAAAGAGAACAAAAGGTTGCTGTGAAAGTATTCTGTAGCTCCAATATTACTTCCTGGAGCAGGAACATAATTAGTATTTAGTGATTTATTGTTATTCCAGCAATCATGATACTGGTAAGTGAGAATAGTAGGTAGAGTTTCCCTGCAACAATTAAAATTACAAAAAGATTATAAGAAGCCTTATAATTTTTACAAGGCTACCAAAGAATCAAAAAATTCTTGCCACTGGTCACAGTGCAGAGTAAATCCCTCAGCAAGTTGACAAGGTGCAGCAATGTATCTTCCACTGAGTGGAATTAAGTATCTCAACAGATGGCAGATCCCAATACTTCTCAAATGGCTTTCCATTGATAAAATACAAATATCAGTCCTCAGCATGAGTCAAGACAACAGGCAAGTCTCAAGTGTTAAGAATATCCTGAATTACTCACCAGGGGTAAAAGCCTGGGATAAAAGAAAACGTTTGTTTCTGCCACGTCCATGGACGTGACCAACTGACGAACATAGGCACGGTCATCTGTCGTGACCTCCGGACCAGGCTGAAGGACGTCACTCTTCAACACACAATTCAAGTACACAGGAAGCAGCTTCATGCATTCAGGAAGAATCAGCTACAAATCACAGACAGAAGTTGTTCAAGCTCTCTTGCTGAATAAGCTTATGCTTGACAAAACAAGGCTTATGTGAACCAACAGTGTGGTATAGATGTGAGAATTGAACACCAAATCTAATTATAACATACACCTGCAAAAATAATGTAATTTTTCCCTGGAGCAGGCAGTGCTTTCTGGGGCTTCATAAAGACGTTCAAGAAGCCATTCTCAACTGCAGTCTGCAGTTTTACTTGTAGTCTCCCTACTTTCCTGGGTCTTTCCCTTTGCAAATTTCTGCTGTGCCAATTTTTTTTTTTTTTTTTTTGAGTAAGCAAAATAGAAAGGAAGCAGCTCACATCATATTTTAGTATCTCAGCCCATGATTCAAATTAAAGCATCAGAGTTTACCTGGCCAGCAGAAGATGGACTAGCACAGTTCTTTCGATAGCAAGCCAAGATCTGGGCACACTGATTAATCAATGCATCTCGTACAGCCTTCACAGGACTATTCAGAACTCCACGATATGCTGCAGAGAAAGAGGAAAGAAATGGAGAGCTATCAAGTGATTGGCCGCAGTTGAAAATACCAACACTATTTCTGCAAAGTAGATCTAAGCAACTACTGTTTATAGTTTGTGAAAAGTTCAAGTACAAGCAGTTGAAAAGTGTGATGTTACATGTTTTTGGACAAATAGTCTGAAAATAAACACAAGTATGAATTCAGATAGTTGTCAATAAACAGCTCTAAAAATGATGCATAGGTCACTCTGAAAGTAAGGCCTCCTATTTATTTCCATGAAAACAACAACAGATGCAAAGAGCACAATAGCACTATTTGACAGAGCAAATTCTCAGCTACAAAACACTATTTTTCAACACAGGCACCACCATGAGCTATGCATTTTTGCCAGTGATGAACAAGAATCTGCATGCTAAACTCGTAAACATTTGCATCAGCAGAGGTGACCCGCTGTTGCTGTCACCACTGCTGAAACGCACCACCCACTGCCTCATTGTGCTAACAATCACTCTTTGGTCTCCAGAAATGTTCAGCAAGCACCGATGAACGTCAGTGAATGCCATTTTTTCTGCATGGAAGAATTTGATAGCATACGTTTGCTAATCCGCACTTCCACCTCAGACACCATTTTGTCAGACTGCCCCTCTGCTGCCATCTGTCACATGACAACAAAATGGAACAAGACATTGGTGGAAAGGTTCAACCTCTACTGCCATACCACCAACATCCACCTCTGACGTTGTGGGCCAGAATAATAAAATAGGAGGCTTTACTTTCGGAGCAGCCCTCCTAGATAAAAAATTTGTAGGATGGATAACCCTCCATACAGATGCGCCTTCTATCTGTATCTCTTACCCTAAGCAACAATATCATCCTCACAGCTTTGTTCCCTTTCTCTTAAGTGACTGAAGTATCAGGACTGCCACCTGACACTCGATTCACACAGACTGAAGTGGTATCGCTGGATGACAGCAGGCATTTTAACAGCAGTTAAAGGTTATGATTCTTGTTACCATATCTATCCTTACCATATTTAGCCAAGTAATTGATGAGCGTGTCTGTCTCACAGTTTCGATACAGATCAGCAAGTTGTGTGCAGCAGTTTAGTGAGAGGTTGTGAATGCGGAGTCGTCGCTGTCCTGCACAGCTTGTATATAGTAGAGCACACTGGATAAAACAAAAATGCCAACATATGGGAAAATAAGGTATTGCTCCAATAAGTTAGGCAGGGCTTTCCTGAACATGTAGAGGATTTGCACAATAAAAGCATATGCTAAGAATGAGCAACAATGAAAGATAAGCAGCAAATGTTAGCAGTTTTCAATAACAGAAACTTGTCTCAGAAAATAGACTGTGGATTGAAGTTTGAGGTCACCCTAAGACCTTATATTCTGAAAGGTTAGGGGCACAGTAAAGGACAGAAAGAACGAACAGTTCCTTGAGGAACTGCCAGCTTCAAAGCAACAATCATCTTCTACAACTGGCACGCTCCCCGTCTAGGCTTTGGTTCTGGCCTTGGCACATTTCTGTTGACAATTCTGAACTAGCTCCCTTCTTTCCTCTAGAAAGCCTCCCCGCCTCCACCTCACCTGAAGGAGTGCGCCGCTGTCTTCACTCAATTTGTCATCATGCTTGAATTCCACCGTGATTGTTTTATCACAGTCCAAACCTGCCATCTCTACATCAGTTGTGTTGCTCATATAAAAAGCTCCAAAAAAGTCAGTTGCTCGAATGCCTACAGAAGGAAGATACAAAAAAGCGTATAAGTTGTGCTTTTCAACAGAAAAGCAAGATAACCTTTGGAGCCCTGAAAATCCTGTCACTGGGAAAACTAATTATCTTGACAGATTTCAGCAGAAAACTTTTTTCAGTCTTGACAAAATGCTTAAAACTTCAAAGCTTTATTCAAAGCTTTAAAAGAGCTTTTTGCATAGCATAGTCTCAGGAAGTTTTAAATTCGGAAAAAATCTGTTACTTCACATATGGTATACTTCAAGTTGTCAATTTAAAACTCATTCAGGCTAACACCCACCTGTGCTTGTGCGTACTCTCATCACAGCATCAAATCCTACTTCTTTCTGGACATCTCTTCTCAAGTCATTCAGGAACCTATCCTGGTCTGTCTCCAGCTAAAAAACAGTCAATTAATTCAAGTTTCACCATGAATCAGAGCTGGTCCATAAACCATTAAGTAATTCAAAGAAGATATCACCTGTAGTCTTTTTTTTTAAAAAAAAAAAAAAAAAATCACCCAGCACATAGAGCTCAGTGGCCTACTAATACAATATCATGCTAAAAGTCAACAGCATAACTCGTTGTTCTTAAGATTCTTTGTGTAAAGGCAAAGCTAACAATCATTTTGGTGAGAATCTTGAAATTTAAGTAACGGTTTATCTCCAAAGAAGTACTCCTTTGTGGTGTAAACCATAGTGAATAAGAACTGGTAACTGCACCGTAACTTTTATTCAGATCAAATACCAGTTAGACTCAATGGGGCTCTTACCTGGAAATATGCATACTTATAAATGGAGCCTCCTGTCTGGTAAGTTACTACACCTAGTGTTGCCACGTCCAAATACTGGTTTGGAAATAGGAACAGATCCACACAGCAGCCCTGGGCTACACAGTCCTTGGCCAGATTGTTGTAGAAGCTTGTCTGAGGTTGAAACAAAGTCTAAGAAAGCAAGTCAAAGATGAGACCAAAAGTTTGCGGTAAGAAAAGGAAAGCAAAAGATGGGTTATAATCATAGTCAAAACAATTTTACACTTTAAGTCTCACTTAAGGGAAATTAGGATTATATGAAATTCTTTCTGACCCTGCCTTTGAAATGTCATGAGAACTACAACACATCTTGCTTTGATCCTAAGTTCTGTTTAACACAGATACGGTATTTTATCCTGTACAAGAATCTAGGATATACCTCTTCTTCTCACACCAGAGCTGCCCTCAGAATGTCAACTCTACACATCTCTGCTTGAGAACAGAAGATGAAAGCAGAATGTGGAAAGATATCAGCTCTGATGGTTACATTACATGTTACCCTTCTGATTTTTCCAACATTATTTCAGATTTATTTTATCCCATACAGAGTACAATGTAGAACCGCAAGTCATTATTACCTTCTCCTTGTCTGTGTTGATCAGTTTTCTATCATCCCTGTTCTTCAACTTCCCTGGGGCCTCTGCAATGGGCAGAGAGGTGTGGAAAATGAAGAGCTTGCCAGCGCACTCAGCTGCCTGCAGAAGAGAGGGGTGAAGGTGCTCAGGTTAGAAACGCTCAATAAAAATCTTCAGGGAAAATGGGATTCAAGAACATGCATCCAAGCATCTTTATTGCTTCATTTCTTTATGTCAGGAAGGTAATCTGCATCAGACACATAGGCTCAATAATCACTTGGTTACATCGGTGATACCTACCAGAGGGAGCACAGCTTGCAATTGGAATAGAAGAACTTTTCCAAAAATTCACTGGGTTGGTAAATTGATATGGGCAACTTCAACACATTGCTTTCTTCCCTTTTACTAAAGATTATACTTCAAGCTCAGGACTAGGAAGACACTACGTCACAGAACTCCTTCTAAATGAGACATGATAGAGTTCAGCACCTAGTTTTAACATCAGACGGACTAAGTTTTTTGTGTTTTTTTTTTGTAGGTTCTGGAAATTCTTCAAAGCAAAAATGCAGCTATGTCACCAAGGTTAAGCCAAATTTCTTGTGCTTTGTGCAAAAAGGCTTAAAAAGAAAACTAGGTAGAGAACAGCCAGCTGCAAGGAACTGAAGAAACATGCATCTTCTTCACCAGCCAAGTAATCCCTACCTGTAGGGTATCTACCACAACAACACTTGACAAAAAACTATAGAAGTCTCTTAGTAGCATACGAATATGAACTTCAGAGTACTCAGGAGACCAAAACCAATTTTTGCTAGGACAATGCATTTACTAACCTTCAGTGCTTCCAGCCCTGCTTGAATGACAGGTCCGAAAACAGTCTCTGTTTCTCTTGTGTCTGCAAACAGTTCTGGAATCTGGTCCAGCAAACTAGCAAAGAACAAGAAAAAGGAGGAGTTTAGGAAGATTCCACATACAGTTGCTGTTCACAAACTATTAGACTATGTGGTTTCAACAGAAGTTCCTAACATGGCTATGCTTTCTGAAGATTTGCATATATATATTCACTTTTTTTTCCCCCCAGTATTTGGCAACTCATTGCATAGCTGTGGAAAAAACCTCACACTTCATCATTGACTTCCTCAGCAGCTTCAGCTGATGCCTACTTCAAAATCTCTTCTGTATCCCTGTTCTTCTCATACATTCCAATGTATGTTGCTGAACAAACTCTTAGGAAAGACCAGCAACACTTTGTCTCGGTTTGCCAAAAACCCTGTGTGCTACTGAAAGTTTAATAGGTTTAATTCACAGCTTTGTATTTGTGCTAGTTAATGCACTACAGAACAGACAAGTAATTTTCTCTAAAAAAAGATGCACTGTCTAGCTCCCAAAACTTAGTTACTACACATCATAGTTTAATTACAATTCAAGTATCATGTTGAACAGTTTGCCAAAATGTTGCTAATTTATTTTTCTTCCCTTCTACATTTTATCTTCTCTGTTCTGCTCGTGTAGTTTTCACCATGGAATCAAAACAGGAAAACACCGTTGCCTTATTTCACAGTTACCTAGGCAGCTGCCTGAAAGACAACAATTCAGTATTCTTCTAACTTTCACTCTGCATAACACTAGTTGTGTTGTCTGTTCGTTTTACCCACAAAAACCCACCTGCACCAAATTCCATTACATACACCCCCTGCCATGCTGGACTACAAGCCAAATACACCCTTACTTCAAGAATTTTCCTATTCTTTTTTGCAAGTTTCATCTCAAAGGCTATAGGAAGCTAATACACAGAGCAACTTCTAGGTGTACAACATGACAAATAAACAGTGAACATTACACTTTTAAATACAACTCTTGAATCTACCAGACAAGAAGTTTACTATAGACATCATAAATCAATTTATATTACCTGGTAATAACTGTCCTGGACTCATTCACATTCACCAGAAAGCCATCAAGGAGTGGCACAAACATGTCTGCCACATCAGAGACAACCATCATTTGTGGCTGTGCCAATGAGCTCTTCACATTATAGAAGTGTAACACTTTGTTGTAAGTGACAAAGCCTACTCGAATGGCTGATTCCTCCATGTTGCCTTCTCTGTAAGAGACATACTTCACATCTAAGTAGATGGTGAGTGAAATCATTATACAGAATTCAAGACAGTAAGGGATAAGGGAAAAGTGAAAGGAAGGAAATTTGTTTCAGTTAGAAAGGTACTCAAAGGTGTCCTGCTTGATCTCTTTGTGAACAAAAGCTTCGCGGATTTATCAATTAATTTTTGAACTCTTGGCTTTTTTTTGAAGGGAGAAAGTCAGCTTCCTCCATTTAGACCTGCTACAATAGTTGATTATGTACCCACCTGGGCAGGTAATCTAGGATTGACTTCAATTCTTCACATATTAGCCTCACTAAGCCACTCTTCACAGCATTGTAAGACACATCAATCATGAAAATGTAAGCAGGTGGACTGGGAAACTTGTTATTCTGTGGAACAGGAGGGGAAAAAGTCATATTAAGGCCATCTAACAGCTCTGTAACATGTACAAATGAAAGCTGGTCCAAACTCTAATAGCTTTCATGTACATTGCATTCATGAAAAGTGATTGTTTCTTCAGATCACTTTCCCCATCCCTGCCCAAGTAATGCATAAGCACTCTATTCTTCAAACAGACCAGTGTTACTTGTCCCTAACAGGTTTTGCCATTGCTCAATGAACAGCAGGCCAGCCACAACATAATCACCCATCTAGGACAGACAGGGAAAGTAGAGAGTAAGGTTTCCTGTAGTTCAAGACCTTGGAAACCATCTACACTCGTTTTAGGCGATTTCCTCAATACAGAGCAAAACATTTTCCTCCAAGAGCTTCAACCTTTTCCTTCTGCTTAAATATCAAGTCTGCTTTGGCACGAAAACAATTTTCTGAAGTCTACAGATCATTTTGGAAGGAACACATGGAATAAAAGCAAATCAGAACTTTCAAAAGAGCTAGGAAGATCATATCTCGTTTGACCTAAAAATGCATCTTAACCTGATAGACACAACATACTGGACTTTCCCTTCACTAAATCTGAAGAATCAGAAGGTAACTAGCATGAAATTGCAAAATTTAGGCATCTATTTTTCGAGCATGTATTTCAAAGCTGTTACTTTAACACATGCTGCACACATTTTGCCATTCCTCCGAAGTTAATTATGATTTAAGTCTTTAATCTAAAGGGAGACAGCTCTAACAATACATATTTCCACACTATTCTTGTTTTTAATCACTGCAGCTGTATTTGAAATTCAACATCAGTATGTAAGGCTCATCTTTTGTACCAAGTGGCACATTTCATTCTCACCATTGTATTTTTCTTGAACTTTTTATATTCTCCTTCTGCCTGAAGACTATCAAGAGAGACTCCCTTCTGCAGCATTGCTAAGGTGACAAAGTATTTTCCAGCTGTAACTGCTTATATAGCTCCAAAAGAGAATGAGAGAGGCAGCCATAACAAAGCAGCATTAAAGTCAAGTGATCAAGACTTCCTCTGCTTTGCGAAGTAAGCAGACTAACACATTACCTTACACAAAAACGCGGGTTGGATTAACAAAGTTAATGTAGCGTCTACCAGCTATGAATTTCAGCATTAGACAATTCATGCTCAAGTTACTTCTAGGAAAAGTTGTTTTTTTACTTAAAAGCAGAACAAAAATACAGTAATAAACACACTCTACTGCACCTTGCAGTAGTCAACTGTCGCCAGAAACTCGTAGGAGCCCAGTGATAACTCAGGTCGATCATAGAAGTCTACCCGCTTTCCAGTATGATCCAAATGCTGGAAATAGTGAGGTGGCACTGGGGAAAAGAAAACCCATGAACTTCAGTGGCATAACCATAATGAAACATCGTCACTAGCAGAGCTAGCATGACAACAGCCTGTTCAGATAAAACTCCAGGAAAACTAGCTAGCACCTCTAATGCAAGCATTAGAAGAATCATTGATGCAACTGAATATCATTAAATTCAACAAATACAGATGAAGTGCTTCCAGTTTGTCTTAAGCACCAATTGGCATGCTGTACAGTCACTACTGTACAGCCATTCATAAAGCTGCTGAGTGAGTAGGGAAAGGGAATGCACATAGGCTGACAAAAAAATCCAAGTTTTTCTTGTTTGTTAATTAAACTGGCTACTTAAACAGTCAGTTTCCTACTTTGGTATGCCATGGACCTGTACACACAGCTCTACAGTGTAACTGAGGTGATAAGAACAAAAGCCACCAGTGCTACTAAACGAAACCCTCAAAACCAACTTTGTTGTACCCTGCATTTCCACTGTGCATACAAAACAAATCCACAGATGCCATGCCATGAACAGCACACAGTTACTTCTGCCTAGGAGGGAGCATGTTTGATATTGATTTAGAGGAGCACGAGAGATTAACTGGCATATGTTGAATACTCCTATTCAGCCATAGATTTACCTGCAATCTTGTCTCTAAGCAGTGTCCAAACAGGCTTTGTGAGCGAAAAAAAAAAAAATTCCTAACTCAAGCTACTGACTAGACATTCATCTCAGTACCAGAAATAATTTCTCAAAACACTGTATGTGACAAGTATCTCATGTTCCAAATGTGGTATGATAACACTGCAATGCATAAGCACATACTCAATTTGAACATCACTTCAGAACTGAGGACTGAACATGTTTTATGGTTTTCTAGGTTTGTTTTGTCTTCATTTTCCCCTAAAGTAAACATGTTAAGGCATAGTATACATTATAAATGAATGTAACACGATTAAGATTCATTTCTTTGAATTTTGTTCAAAGATCAATAGTGCCTAGAGACTGGTTTTCAGAAGAAACCTTACCCTCAGTGACACAGCTGCAGAAACAGCACTGGAACCTCCTTCCACCCTCAATAAACTGCATAAAAGGGCACATGTAGGCCTTGCATCTATTACATCGGACAGGACCAGATTCTCCATGGTCTACCAAATAAGGAAGGGTCTGTGGATGCAGGGAAAAAAAGAAGAGGTCATATGACAATGAAATAAGTGACCACACATACTGCAGAGCTTAAAACAATTTCCTTGTACATTGGATAGGATTTAGCATTTTAGCAGCTGTGGGAGAGAGTACAGGGGAAGCTTGAACAAGTATTTCATGAATGTTTTTCAATTCAAGCTCCTAACACAGCAGTTCCTTTGTGGGCTGCAGTCACTAATGGGCTACCCCACTTAGACACAAATAAGCACTGCTGCATGGTGCTGCACTGCCTTATATAGCAGCTCGCTTGAGGAGCATGAGCTCTAGCAGGAGTATCACACTGCACAGCACAGATGGATCCCAAGTAACACAGAAGACTGAAGCCATGCAAACAGTGCCTGTGATAACCTCGCAGGAGCGAGCATACAATTTTATTACTAACACAACTTTCTAACTCTTATATTTTCCCTTTGTAAACAGCAAAGTTTTTTGTTTGTGTGTTTTGGTGTTTTTTTTTTTTTTTTTTAAATAGAAGCCAGTCATTGCATTCCACATATTCAAGAATTTAAAGCATCCAGATTAACTTAGAAAATGTAAACTGATAATTCTTGAAGATCATCATAAAAAACAGTCATAGAACCATTAACGTTGGAAAAGAGCTCTAAGGTCATTGAGTCCAATTGTCAACCGTAAGTTCTGCTTGTCTTGACCTCACTGTATAGCAAGTCCTTTAAAACTGTTATGTGTGATACCATGTTTAAACTATTACTGACAATATAATCTGTTTGCAGTCAAACCAGAGTAAGAAGTTTGGCAACTTCTGCAGCTTCTCAACCTCAGAATGAGCAAGACTCACTGCAGAATGGTTAAGACAGAACTTTTGCAAGCTACAAGCTATATCAATACGTTCAATGCACCTTTCACAACTAAGAATCCAGCACAGTGTTTAACTGCTTACTTTTAACTTATATTACACTAATGGTGTCCAGATTTAATTCTTCCAGTCACCCTATAGTTCTGATCATTTTTCAGAAAGAACATATTTCATGAGCATGAGCTGAAAAAACAACCCAGACACTTTCCTCCTCTTCATGTTGTAGATTTCACTTTCACTCAACTCCACTAGTCATCTATTGTCCACAAAGCCATTGTATTGCCAATGTTTCTCAGATCCTACGCAGACTGACCTCCTCTGAAGAAACAAAATTTCAAGTTCTATGACTGCCAGGCAAGGCAGAGTATTGTGCTTCCAGTAAGATTTCTACTTCAGCCTCTATCCCCCCCAAAAATGCAAGAGTGTTGTAAATATAGAATCAGAATGGCTTAAGTTGGAAGGGACCTTGAAGATCATGTAGTTCCAACCCCTGCCTAGTGGTTGCCACCCACTAGATCACACTGTTCAGGGCCTCGTTCAGCCTGCCCTTGAGTTGCTTCTTACTGGAATCTCAAGTTTTGCTTCCTAAGCAGTGTGTTAAGATAGGACAAAGACTCTGTATCTGGCAATCGGGTGCTGAGTTTTATAGATCCTAGATTTACCCAAATGTTGCATTTTTGCTAGTCCTATTTATCCTCTCACTACTGATTCATTAAGCTTTAGCTTTATTTAGTCTTACTGCTCTGAACAGCTGAGCCTTCATCTGTCAGAAGGGCCTCTCCATAAGGAGCTTGCCCTTGTCATAAAGAACGTTCCAATGCTGGAAGCTAACCAGTCTCCAGAACATTTTTCTGATCCCAGACGTGTTTTTCCCAGATATTGCAAGCGTTTGTTCCAAGCATAAATACAATGCAAGAGCCATCAACTAGTTGTAAAACTTCTTTAAAAATGTGCCTCTACATTTCTCAAATAAGAGAGCATTTGCCTATTGTGCTTCTTTTAAACCCCAGCCAAATACTGTCATTAATTTCACAACACTGTTTTATCACAGACGAATTTTCAAAATCCAAATAATAGTTTAGGAATATTAATAAAATGAAACAAAAAACTCCCACCCATAAACTCCAGAAAACATTCCTTTCCTCATAGGATGCTAAAGTTAAGTTTAACAAGGCACAAAACTGCCACCTTCGATTAAAATTTCGCAAGTGTATTTGTCTTTATGTCACTGCTCTAAGTTAGCTCATGTTACACAGTAACTACAGCATTCATAATACTGTCAATACAATTTCTATCTCTAATACTCTCAAAGCTTTTATCTTTCCAGCAACCAGACAGAGATGGTAAAAAGGTGAGTGAGACACATGTAACACCTAGAAGAAAGGAAGTGCTGCACAGAGATAAGTGCAGAAATTCAAGCGTAGTTCAGCACTGTCAATTATCCCACACAGTGCTGTGCACCTGCACAACATCAGACAGCTTAACAAGTACTGCTTGATACATTCTCATCCAATTCCACAACTTGATACTCTAGAAAATACTTAGTATCAGTGATCAGCAACCATTTAAATATCACAGACCAAGAAAGAAACTGCGCTCAATTGTACATTTCTTAACATCAACAAAGCAAACAAACAAACGAGATTGTCATGGTGATCAAAGTATTAAATGTTTTGAGCACAACATTCTTCTGCCTTGCAGATCTCTGTTAGACACTAGTGGGACAAAAAACATTTACCTAGTGTTCCTTACTTAAGTATGTCTAGCCTTGAAATATCACCAAGGTATCTGTTAACTGTGAACATCTCGTAACATTCTCCTGACAAGTCCAGAGAGCATACAGCACGTGTAATGCCGCAGACAGTTCTCACCTCCTCTGGGGGTAGAGTAGCAAGTGGTTTTATGACAGCAGCTAGAGGAACTTGGGACTGTTTGGCCATATCTGAGGTGCAGGGAATATTGTAAGATGTGCATCTGATATAGCGGGGGCTTGCGTTACCTGGAGAATAAAGGAAAAAATCCTGACAAATTTCAGTACAAGTTAAATTTATATCCAAGAACAGAAATCAAGATACCTTCACTTGTGCTGTTGAGCCATAAAATGTATCTAAAAAAAAATCCAATTAATTACATGAAATTTAATTCCAAATCAAATACCTCTTTATGGTTAACTATGTATAATAAAAGCCCTAAAACAAGTGAATTTGACTCAACATCAACTTAAATCTTTAAAAAAAAAAAATCCTGTTCCCCTCTTCTTGAAAGTAAGTCATACTATGAGCAGAAACCTTAACTAAGGCATTTCTAATTTTTGATTTCTTAAGTCCACTTGAGAAGTGAAGCATCTGATCATAGAGTTGGATTCTGAAATTCTAAGGGAGCTTAAAACCTCCAAAAAAGCACAGGAAATTAAAAAAAATAAAGTATTCTCTCTCTATGAAACCCGTGGACGAAATGACAACCCACTCATACACTGTTTCCAGATCCATGCAAATGATATTGCTAGTAAATTTCAATTCTGAGCTGTCATGATACAGTTCTACAGAAAAAGCTTAATTTGCTGCTTATGCTGCTCCCGTGAACCTGCCTTGGGAAACATTTTTTATTGTGAATTGGTTACTAGATGCCAAACAATCAGGAGAATCTAAATTGAAACCAAATCCTATAGGACTTGAAATTAAGATTCTTTTGCTAAGATTCACACACGCCCTGTCACTGAAATAATCCCTCAAACTTTTCCTTTAAAGACAATTTTGCCATTGACTCTTTGATGCTTGTGTTTGTTTTTTAGAATTGATGACTAAAAATATTTTACCTTGATCCTTGACCAAGAAATTGGTAGTAACAAGAGGTGGGACCTGCCCTCTCACTCCAGTGACAAATGGTTCTGATCCACGGTTACTTCTGTCATCTTCAATCACTTGAATCTATGATGGAAAACATGAAGTTAAGCTTTGGAGGCTTGGTTTCAAAGCACTGTACAACAAAATATGTATCTGTAAGGCAGTGAAAAGGGAACCTGAGACAAACATTACTAGCTCTAAAAATAAGGCTAAAGCAAATAAGTTTTGTCAAGCAGTCACCTCTCAGCTGGATTTCAAATACTGAATGACTAAGAATAAAATTCAAGTTACAAGTTTTTCCCAAGTTGTAGCAGCATGCTTTGCGCTTTAAGGCCTGATCTGAACTCATAAAAAATAGTACTGCTGTCTACTGGTCCTAGCCAAATTAAAATCAGAAGCCTCCTCGTGCCTCAGGTTGAAGTTCTATAGATGATCTGGGTTTTCCTTTCTGCTACGTTCCCAGTGCTTTTGTAGTATGCATTTACATCTATCCACTGCAACTCTGACCTAAAGTCAGATGCTCGCAAACTCAAGTGGAAGTCTCCATTGCTCGGTAGTGCTCGACAACTTATGATTTGAATTCTGGGGATGTGGAAAGTGAAGTTTCAACAGATTTGTCAATGATTTGAGCTTAAACTTCAGAAAACAAGTGAAAATGTTAATTTTCTTAGAATTTCCATTTCTTCATTAATATAAATGTACTACAGAAAACAGAAAACGCATTAAGCAGTTTTACTTGACTAAAATATCCATTGAACTTTGCATAAGAACAGAAGATTGTTCTTATGCACTCTTGATTACCTTCACCATAACACTACCTGAATCAAACATTAAAACTAGCAATGATTCTTCTGATCTTATTTTGCCAAACACACATACCTCTGCTTAGAGTAAATTGCAGAACTTTGCACAGCAGAACTTCTACCTTCTCACTACAGATTCCGAGTTGACAGGAAAAATCCCACTCACAGCATCAGACAGTGACTTCTCTCATATGAATCTAGTTCCATCTTGGAAGTCTACAGACCGATTGACATTGGTGACCTTGCTGACTGTAGCTGTTTTATGACTAAATTTGGCTAAACAAGGATGAGCTGATACAAGGGTAATCTGTTTTCTTCCTTCCAATGCGAAAGGTAGCTGCTTTTTCTTTAGGTAACATTCTCTAGGCATAATCATTCTATTTTGAAAATCAAAATAGAATGGTTACATATGAGCACAGATAATGAAAGAATGTGTACAGCTCCCCATGCTTCATAGTAGTCAACTAGAAGATTTACCAGTTAACATCAAAACAAAACACTGTCTCCTCAGTTGTAGAGCTTCAAAGCATTAGACCAGTACTGGTATCAAAAAGAACTGTAACCAAATTCTGCTTAGAAATGGTAAAAGACATGGCTACAAAGGCTCACGTTGTGTGTACATTAATATGGGACACATATAGACAATTATACTGATGGCTCACAGTGAAAATGCCAGTTGTAATCTGATGGTTATATTTTGAGGATCAGATAAGAGTGAAGGGGAGACATTCTTCATAGTCTGTTACTGAGAAGGTCTGCTTCCTATTGCCTCACCAAACATCACAGAAGAGAAGATTTTAACAACCTCTTGTGGTGTTATCATACTCATTTTGATAAGGCAAGCACAAGACAGCAAGGAAAGGGTAAAGGATTAATGATGGAGGGTTAGTGAGGTGAAGTTCAGGTTTCAGGCATGCACAGATGGTCAACAACACACAGACTAGAATGGACATACACAGCACTTACTGGACTAGGAATTGCATCTGGATCTATTCTGTGCCTGGGTTTCTGCTGGGGTGGCAGCTCATTAAGTTGCTTTTTTTTTTTTTTTTTNTAATAAAACAAAAGTAACAGCGTTACTTCTTTCTTTACCCAAACTTGTAGCACTGGAATTAGATATATTTGGACTTACTCATGCAACAAGAAACACTCCAGCTTCTGCAGCATACACCGATCCTAAAAATCGGTCTTGCCATGGTACTAGGCCTAGCTGCTGAACACACTGCTAACAGATGTAGTAGCTCACGTGCTCATTTTGGTTAGAAATTGGGAATTTATGCTTTAAGAACATGCTGAAACAAGGGTAACTGATACAAGCTGTTTGAGATTTCATTTAGTGGGAGAAAAGAGAAGCCAACAAGCAATTACAGACTCTTATATTCCACGAAAAAATAGTCCTAAGCATTATATAAACCTGAAGTCTAGACAAATCATTTTTGAAAAGCAGAAACTTCTGAATAGCATCAGTGAAGAGCTCAGCTGTAACTCAAAAAACTCTAAAAATAATTTAGTTTTAAGTAAAACAATTGTAGTCACTGCTCTGGAAAAAGCTTCCTGTCACCAAATGATTACGGCCTTCTGAGACAACGATAGAACAGCATCAAGAGCTGTGGAAGGAAAGGATAGCAGGGTAGTTGCAATAATACAGCCAGACTTAATTTTACCCATCACTGCTAGCCGTCCTCTCTCAGAACCTCCACTCCAAAAAATAATCCTAGTTTGAGAATTTGACCACGTTTGACTGAAGAAGTCCTGACTTAATGATACAAAAAAAGCTAACCAGGTTTTTGACAGGTTATAGGAAGAGAGAAAACACTACAATCATCTCCTATGAACCACAGTTTAAACTTGGATCATACAGCTCATAGATTGCCACCTCAAAACCGACAATTAGTTCACCTTGGAAAGCCATTAAAAATGGACTCAGAAATGGTGAAGCAAGCTGAATCAAAGCCCTCAAGGATTCCTAAAACATAACACAGTACAGAGAAGGACTGGAGAACTTAAAGCATTGATTGGCATACGTAGTGCTCTCCTTTAGTCACCAAGGGAAATATTGCTTCTGGGCTTATTCAAAACAAGTGACTGAAGCTGGACATACTAGAAGAAAGTAAGCAGGAAAATAAGACTGCTGTTCTTTGGAAGGAGAAACCTGCTTTCATCTTTGGTCTTCATCAGTTCTGTTTAACATAAAGACACTATAGAAAAGTTCACACTTAAAAACAAAGTAAGCTTACAGGGCTTGGAATCGAATCTGGATCCAAGCGTTTTGGTGGTGGTCCAGGCTGACTTCCGTAACTTGGTGTTCCTGGATAGGCTCCGCCATAGTTTGGTTGGGGGCCCCTCACCTGTCCAAAGGAACCTTACAAGAAAGGGACAATCAAATTAAACAGTGGCTAACATAAGGCAGTTCCTCACCAGGCCCTTCCCATTCTTCCTGTCATCATGAAAAAACAAGAAGAAATCTACATGCTTTCAAGTTAACTAATTAAAGATATTTCTCAGTGTTTCAGCTCAGTACATGTCTACCAGCGATCCAATAAACTGATGGACACAGATCTCCTTACAAAGGCTTAAAGACGCACGTGTTTAAGACTCACATAACTACTTTCAGAATTATATAAATAAAATTTGCATTAAGATTGTGTAATATGAACATTCTGGTTAAGTTTCAAATATTCACTGCCAAGGAGCCAGCAGATGACCCCACAATGCCTCAAACTGAAGTTATGCAAGGAATTCTAAGGTAGTTTTGATTTGTCTGAAATCACAGTAATAGGTTAATGTGTGATAACTGCTTCAGTTTTTTTCAACTTCCAGAAGTCATTTAATATCCCTTTACACCATTTCAGTCAATTATGGAATAACAGCATGATACATCCCATTAATGTTCTTACATTTCATAACAATTTGAACAGATTTCTAAACAAGTAATTGACCTGGCCACTTGTGCAAAGCTCCATGGGGGACGGTATTCTTAATCTCAACACTTGCACACTTCATTCCTAGCTATCTATAAACATTATTGATTAAAAATCAGCCAGAACTGTTTATAATCCAGGAAGTTTAACTGATATTACTTGTAGAACATTTCGTGTTTCATCTGTGCTTACAGAGAGAAAATTTTAGTCTCGTGAATTAAAGAAGTATCAACTCCTTTTCAATGTATAACAACCCCTCTCACTGTATACGCACACACTTGGCCACAAATTAAAAAAAAAAAAAAAAACACCAAAGATGATAATGATTTTCAGGATTTCTAATCTCTACTTTTGAATTCACAAGGCTGCAGACATCAAATTTAAGTGCGTATTACAATTTTGACCACAAATTTTTATATTATTATGGCACTAATCGTTAAACAATTTTTTGGCTAAGCTAGCTAGGTTTCTTTTAGATATATTAACCTGATTAAAACCTCTATGACAAGTAGCTCAGAATGATAAATACTACTTTATCTTGGATTTGTCCTTCAGCACAGAGAAGCAAGAGAGAAGCTTTGAAATGTAGCCAGAACTCTCAACTTACAAACCTGAAATCCATTTCTCAGTTTGCAGCAAACAGAGACTACACTTAACTAACAATTCCTACGTTAGGAACACTCACCGTTCTGCTGCATTTGGTATCCTGGCTGAGGAGGATGGGTGGGTGGAGGTGGTCCATGAAGGCCACTCATGGGAGGCCCTGGGTGAGGCCCTGACAGAGCTGATGGAGGGGGTGGTGAGGACACATGATTAGGCTGGGACATAGGTGGTCCAGCAACTGTCTGCCCAGGCAGTGGTGGGCCTGGCATGGGAGGTGGCCTTGGGGCACCTGTGGTAGGAGGGTAAGAGGAAGGTCCGATCCCTGTAGGAGATGGAGATGGAGCAAAACCAGGGACTCGAGTAGCTAAGCGCTGAGTCGTTAATGGTTGACCAGAAAAGGGAGGCTGTGCCAAAGGAAGACCCTGAGACACACTGGGAGGAGGTGGTCCTTGGCTTGCAGTGTACGGTGTGTAGAGACCAGATCCTGTTGCACTGAAGCTCCCTGAGACTGGGGGAACCGATGTTGGGGGACCTAATAAGAAAAGAAGGTATTACCACTGTTTTTTTCCATATTCTCAAAACAATTAATTCCAAACATATCAGAGAAGACTCAAACAAAACAGTTTAGATTATCTAAACTGGTCTACCACTTTCTCATCTTCAGATGGACATTCCGGTACTAACAGAGAGAAACCTCAAGTGAACATCATCTTAAACTGTTAAGACATTCGAAGTTCCTCCAAGGGATCTAAAAATTGACAGCTCCTTCACTGTCCTTTCTCCCTTCTCCTTCTTTCATTATTTACTTTTTTTTTGGACTGAGCTGAGTGACAGAACATGTAGATTCTCAGCTTACGCATGAAAAGATGTTTCTGTTTGTCATACTAAGTTTCACTTAGTGAAGTAACAAAAGAATATAACAACATTCCTTCTCATGTCCCATAGTACCTCCTGCACTGTCACCTACAGTAGTCCCAGTTCTGTTTTCCCCAATGATGACATCACCAGCCAAGGAAACTACTGTTTACCATGGCAGACATCAACACACAGACAATTTCCATGACCATACAGCAATGAATCACTGACAAAAGCAAAACTTTTATGAAATTACTAGCACAAATTAAAAGCAATTGCATATTTCTATAGCCAGAAAACCTTACCATAGCCCAGTCCAGCTGGGGGAGGAGCAGAGGTTGAAGCACTGCCAATTGTCATCCCTGCCATGTGATTGCTGAGTTGCTGTACACTGGCTGGAGGGGGACCATATTGCTGGAACGTAGATGTCTGGCTGACAGGTGCAGGTGCTGAGCCTGGCAGAAACGGCTGAGAAGCAGGTGGCCTGAGGAGGGATGAGAAACTTCAGTGGATTCTCCATTATGCAAGCAGTTACCACGTCTTCAAAAGTCGTTCTATCATATATATGCTAGTCAGGTGTCAATAATTTACATCAAGTAAAAACTAAGCACTGTTACTAAGTTTCTGAAAAATAATTACATATCCTGCTCAGATCCAAATCTCTTTCATCATAAAAATCTGTTGATTCTTAAGACAAATTCTGTGTTTGAAGTATTTTTTTTGTTAATTCAATTCTAATTATCAGAATAAATCATTAATACTGCAAAGGAGTCTACAGGGTAAGAAACAATAGAGCCTGCACATCCAAGAAGACTCCATTGTTCAAAGCATTTTGACTCTCCAGTTGACAAGGCAGAGCTTAACCAGAAGGCAACAAAAAACAACCATCTTCCCTCCTAACCAGTAATCATTTTGAAGTAGTAGAACTGTTGCCACTTTCACCTCACTGACAATGGTGGTATTTCTCTGGAAAAAATGCTAAGAATTTTAGATAAAGATAACTTAGGGATCCACATCATAAAAAACAAAAAACTAACAAACAAAAAAAACAGAACCAATACAAAGAAATTACTCAGTAGTAGCAGATAGCACCACGCTCCACTGAGATCAGTTCACATTCACCAAATACACCTACTGTGCGGATGCAAACGTTTCCAAACAAGATAGGTTTTAGAAGTAAAGAAATTCTTCATGGTAAAATGGTTACCACAAAAGACAGACTTTGGAGAAGTGGTCGTGATCAACTAGTCACTGACATGTCTTTCCATAAGCTTTTTAATCCACAGAGATTCCCATTTTCAAACAAGTACCCATATGGTACTTCAAACAACATGAAACGAAGAAAGTCAACATCCACCACAGCAAAAACAAAGCATTCAGTTCAGTTTAGATTCCAGATGGTCTAGACCTAGCATAGGCCTACCAAGATATGCCTTTCTTATGATTTTCTCTTCTTGTATACCTCTGCATTGGGGCTGTAGAGGCTGGAATCCCATTTTGCACATCTCCTTGTCCAAGCTGACTGTACCCCAGGTGGCCAGAAGGAAGAGATGTTCCAGGGGCTGGAGGGGGAGCTCCAGAAGTTGGAGGGGCTCTTACTGAACCTACAGATAAATGGAAAAAAATATATCACAAGTTATTCACAGAAATAAGGGCTTGAAATAGCTACCGTGAAAAAAACAAAGGAGGAAAAAAGTGGGAAAAGAGTTTGGATGGCCAAATTAATATATTAACACTCCAACAGCAGCAAGCCATTTACACAACTATGTCAGTAGTAGCAAAACTAAAAACATTTTTAACCATTTTCACTACTCATACCTCCACACAGGTCAAACAGAAAAAAGGCACTGTGAAGGGTCTTCAAAAGACAATTCCACCTTTTAATGGAGAATCAACCACTGTCTTATCAGTAAGGTATTAAGCTCCTCCACCTCACCATCCAATTATTTTTATCCAGAGCAAGGAGAGTATTTACATAGAACCTAACATTCATTATAGGTCAGTTTTCCCTGCTTGAAGGGCAAGCATGTCATGTGAGTAAATTTAGTTTTGAAAAATTACATGCTATTAGCTGCTTTGATGCATAACGTATCAGGGACCACCATGACTACTGGCCCAGCCTCTTAAGGTTGGAGAGCAGCAGGAGTACTTTCTCATTTTTCTAAGTGAACTGCTTCCTGGAACATCTACTTCCAAAAAAAAAAAAAAAAAAGAAAAAAAAAGAAAACAAGTTTCTATTTTAATAGCATTATACTAAAAATGCTGATAATTAGATTACACTGCCTGCTAGCTGCAAGGAAACGTATTCCATATATGGGGCACAGATAAACACAGCTAACTAAAATACCTTAAGCTGTGATGAGACAGGCGACACAGACACTTGCTGTGTCCTTCTGACAGTGACCAGTATGACAAGTTTACACGGTAACTCCGAAACCTTTTTGTGAGGAATCATTATGAAATAGGAAATACATAGAAGAAGCCACTTCTCAATTCTACAGCATAATTTATACACCAAAGCATGAGGTTTCAACTCATGCACCCCTTAGCTTGTTGGAGTAAATTCGAGGAGATAACTAGACTCATATGAATTACCAGCAACCTTTGTCCCACCCCCACCATGGTTTTAAGTTTTATTAAGCCTCCTCCTATTCTTCATTTTCAGATGCAAAAATTTACTTATTTCCACAGGAATTTATTATTTTTATATACCTTCATTCCATTAAACATTTTAAATAGTAAATTTCTAAATTACTCTTACAACATCTCCACTTTATTGCTCCTCTGGCCAAGCATTTCCTGATCCCTAATCATTTTTATGTTGTCTCTTACTGTGGTATTCCTATTTCTGAACATCTTTTGTGATACTTTTCACGTTAATTTGATATGATTTCATATATTTTGGGATATTTCCATTGATGGTACATGCAAACTCTGGCATTATCATCTTTAGTCTTTCAAAGCATAAACTCTTCCCCCCTTTTCTTTTTTCAAGTTTACATGTTCTTTCAGCTCTATGAGGCAAACAATTTGATAAATGCATCCTGAATTCAGAAAAAGCTTCAAGAGTCTTATTTTTCTAATCCTTGTCACAAATGCACTTCTCTAACCATCACCACAGACTGCTCAAACAGCCACTGAAAAAATCACTTAGAGGGATATGAATATATAGTGGTTTATCACCTTAAGATTCATTACTCTTGAAGAACTTAAAGATTCCTCAATACCTTTGAGATACTGTCCTTACTCATCTTAGACCTCAAAATAGAGGCAGATTGCAGAATAATGGGAAATGCCAGTGATTTTCTTCAAAGTCCTAAGACTATATGGACTTAGCCCAGCTCTGACTCCCTCTTCTTGTAAACAAATAGACACTGCTGGAAGTAGCTCTTTCAAAAGTTGACTGTAATGACTTCTTGCAATCTTTCTAATTCTTGTATCTTGATTGCTGGCTTTGCAAAAATATTACTTTCTTCAAGAGACAGCTTTCAGAACCATAACTATTCCCAACAGATTGTGCTTTTATGCCATATTCAAGAAAGCTAAAATCATCTTTCCTTACACGAAAACTCAAGTTATAAAAAATCCTATGACTTTCAAGACCAAATTCCTAGTGGTTGAGGCATTTTTTTTTTCTTCATTTAAATGCTTTTAATTCAGACCTCACATTTTAGTTCTCTCCTAATTGGGACAATACATTATTTTAAACCAAGCTTCTTCTTGACAGGACCTGTATGGGGCAATTCAGGTTTTGAAATTAGCCTTCAGAAAACATTACTCACAAGTCAGATATTATCTATGAATCTGCAGGCATAAGGGATTTATATTACACTTATTTCTTCATATCCTATTTATGTTTCTGGAGTGTTGCCTACAAATAGAGTAGGAAGTATCCCATCCACCTCTGCCTGAAGAATCAAGTACGCACACCCCTGAGATAAACACCCACACTGAATGGGAACGTGGCACAGAAGATCAAGAGAACCAACCCTTCCCCACAGGAGGAGTGGCACAGCACAAACGCTCCCACATTTACCTATAAAATTAGGTGCAAGAGAAGTATCAGAGTTGAGAGAAACAGGAGAGCCCTTCGAAGGGAACCCCAAGGAAGGAAAATAACCTGAAAAGACAGAACACACCAGTAAATCAAGCCTGAGAGAAAGCACCAAGACAGTGTTTGCAATGTTGAGGACAGTCTGCAGTGCAGAAAGTATCACGTACTTAAAAATCCATGTCACGTTCACTATTTATTTCTTATTTTATATTCTCTCTCACTGTTCTACCACCCATCATATACATTACCAACACAGCTTGTACATTCACAGGAATGCAAGTGTCAATAGTCCTGTAAACTGATTCTGTGTATAATAATCCAGTAGCAGCCTAATTGTAACTGGTATTTAGATAACTGTATTTGCACTTTCGACTGCATGATCTCATCACAAGCAAAACTGATTGCATGAGTAAAAGACTGGTGAAGAATTCTCCTGGTTGTTTCAACATTTTCATTGTGGGAGGCAGCTGTTCTCAGCTAACAGTGCAGCACTCCGCTTTTGTTTCCAAGCAAGAGAAATCTGCAAAGGTTTATATCTGTGTTATCAAGATTTCTAGGTACGTTCTTACTGAGCAATCATGAACCACATTTTTGTTTTTCTGAAATTAAAAAAGGCAAAACAATTCAGAAGGAAAACAGTTAATTCTCTTAAAATGAAATGCCTTTCACACTTGCAAATAATTTTTGATGGAAAATGCTCACCAGTTTCTTTTCACAAACAACCTAAACATTATTCACACTACTAACAGCCAAAACCTGCTTGCTCTAAAGCAGCAGAACAGACGAAGCTTTTTCAACAGATCTATACTCCTTGCCCTTCTTGAATCTCCTCCTCTCCCTCACTGAAGCAAGTCCAACTCCTCCCCATCCCTTCCATGGAACAGGAAACACTAGTTAGCACGTCTACACTGAGCAGCCAGAGTGCTCAAAGCTCTGCCTTGTGTCTTTCCAGGAAGCAGGGTTTCTTTCCACTGCACAGTGTTGATTTTCCTAACTTATAAGAATTTAAACCCTCCATGAAATAAATTCAAAACTCATTGATTAAAAGTGTTGTTGAAAGAGATTTATTGAAAGAAGGGGGGGGGAGAGAATTAAGGAAAGAGGAAGATGGAGCAAAACTGAGCAATCCACTTCTTAAGCACACCACATGCTCTTCTTCTACTCCACTCTTGTGCCAACTCCAGCCAAAAAGCCAGCAGGGTAACCACTGAGCTCCCCTTGAAGCCTCTTTCTCAGGACACATATTTTAGTCTCCCACTTCTGCCAGTTTCAACAAAACAGTAGGCACTGGGATTGTTCTATCCTCATTGAGTTTGGCTTAAATTGCAAGTTGCAAAAAAATTCAAAGTGTACTTGTAGGGGCAATGACACAGAGACCATTAACATGATTAGCATATTCCTCATTTCCATAGAAAAACAGTACAAAATTAAAACATTTCAGCGTAAAAGTCTGTGTTGTTCTTACTGATGAATTCAATTCCACCAAGACATTATTTTAAAAGGTAGGTATATTTCTACTCAGAGCAACAGTATTTTAATCCTCTGCAACATTATTGATTCATCTCCCAATAGAATTTGGGTACTCAAAATTATTAAAACTTGAGGACATTTTGAAGTTAACCTTTCATTTGAATACAGAAAAAAAGTTGAACTATTTTGTTAAAGAAAAAAATACACAATTGTAAGCTTATTTTGCTTTTCTTATCAATTGACGTGATCCTGCAGAACCAGGAAAATTCTGGAACACAACAGCATGCCCTCATGTCCACAAACTTTCTGTTGGTTTGAAAAACACTAAAGAAACTAGTTCCAAATATGCTTTCTAGATAGAGCTATACATCTTAACCCTTAGAGATAGAGCACAGACCCTTCTACACAGTAAGGTAAAGCAGTCTCTACTATGAATATGTTATGGTCCCTAATCATCACCCCCAGAGTAACCTGTTCAGGAAAACTACCCCACCGAGGTGCTTTAGTACCATGGAGATAAGGACATACAGAAAAAAAGTAGGCTGTGTTTCTCAACATGTTAATTTTATGAGCCATTAAAAGAAGAGTAAACACTACTGAAAAGTGACAGAGCAATAACGTGAGCGTGTACAGAATACAGAAGGAAAGTTAACTGCTACCACAAAACAGAAACTCATGATAGAAAGTATAAACAAAAATCAAAAATTCCATATATGCAACAATTCACAGGTTATCAATCATTCCATTTTGTCCGAGAAGTACCTTGTGGAGGGACTGGCTGTTGGTATCCTGGCATCGGACCATTATAAGCTCCATACTGGGAGTGAGGAACCCCTGGCAATGGCTGTCCTCCATAGGCAGGCTGCTGGTATCCCTGATAGCCAGGCTGGGGTTGTCCATACGGAGGCCCTGTGTGAGTTTGCTGGTTTACGCTCATTGTATTCACATCCCCAAACTAATCTCACCTGCAAAAAGGGGGGGAAAAATGGTTTTTAGCAGACATAAAACCAAAGCGACCAACCTCTCTACTGTTTTCACAGAAATGAGGTCCTGAAATACTAGATAAGAAAATGTTAACAGTAATTTACTCTCACATAGCAGAGTTTCATGATAAATGCTTTACAAGAGTTAGAGAACAATAATTTCAAGAACTGTTTCCAGTTAACTTATTCACTGTTCTATACAGGTTAGACTTGTGATCAGCTTCTTAGGAAAACAAGTCCCATAATTTGCCACTCCAAAGCAGAAATTATTGAGCTTCCTGAGACACCTTATGAATTATGCCCCCCTCAAAGAACATCTTTAAGGTCCCTTCCAACCCAAGCCATTCTATGATTCTATAAAACAAACAAAAGGAGAGACTTCATAACTTGATGAGAGATTCCTTAACAAAACACTTTACTAACACTCCACCAAGTCCATCATTAAGCTCTAGGTTAGCCCATCAGATCACGCTTCCTTGCCCTAAGTGACACACTTACATCAGCCAGTATCCACACAGTCTGCTTTTTGAAGCACGGAATGGGGACAACAAAGGGTTTGGGGGCCTTATTTTTTTTTTTAAATAGTTGACGATTTAAAGTCCTTGTTGTATACATAAGTTTCAGAAAACCAAAATATTCTGCAAGCAGTACACTCATCTAAGAAAGATGTTCAAAGTGGAAAAGCATCACAGGCTAAGATGTCACTGAACGAGCTATAGAAATGGATAAGAACTGAAACCCTGTCAGAGACAGAAGTTGCTTAGAAAAGCTGTGCAAGAGACCTTAACAGAGGTATTCCCGAATCCTCTAACTTTATACAGAGAAAAACAGAAATGACATTGGGAGACCCCAAACCACACAGACAGCTCTCACAATTCCATAGGACCAAGCAGGCAGATAAGCCACAGAGCCCTTGAGCTGGGGAAAGCCAAGCAGATGACTTCACTGGCAGGAAGGCTCCCTTGTAGCCTAATTCTCACAGGTATTTTGCATCCCCTGTGCTCCTCTGGACACTCCATACACCACTATTACACCCTTCTGCTAAGACAGCATCCACAAGAACAATGTTAACAAGCGTCTGTTTGGGCAGTCATTTAAAGTTATTAAAAGACTTCAGTTTATACAAAAACACAAAGTTAAGGTAAAGCAAGTAACAAATTTTTCTCTCACTTTGCTCCAAACCCCACAACGAACTATTGCATTAAAAATAAATACTACATCTTACCACAGAGGAGACAAATACAGCTGCAACAGCCATCAGCCAATTGAGTTAAATCCCAGCAAGGAATCTACAGCTTAACTGAAGCGGATCACAAATACCCAAGCTGGTTTGCCTATTCATTGACTGTAGTATGCCAACTAATGCTAAGGCTGGCTCTTTACATTATCAGAAGTGTGACAGTCAAGTAATATTTCAACAACTGGCACAATGATTGCACATGAAGGGTATTAAAATAACTGCAGTCCTGTAAGAACCACCCACGTATAAATAAATTCTTTCAGGTGCACACAGGGAATACATATCCCAACAGAATGATCTCCTCGTTTACAGACAACAGCTAGCCTAATACATGCATACTACCTTTATCTCCTACAGCTGGTAACTGCAACAAATATTAATGCATGCGACTGCTTACTTGGAAAATTAGATATTTAACTTCACACGAAAGGAAATGAATGAAGTTTTATATTTCTATGTTCCAACCTGCATAGGGCTTTTGTTCAAAAAAAAAAAATAAAATTCTCTTAAATACAGTTTACTGTTGAGAATAACACATAACGTCATTCACAGCAGCACGACAGCCTGCAGCTTCCAAACATGATTACACCAAGCAAGAGTCACTGCTGCATACTCCCATTTCCCCCTCCACCACGGGCTCAGTCGTGCAGAGCAGGCTAACCTGAGCAGCCAAGGGGCCCAAAATCCATCCCCAGCTCCCCCGAAGGTTAACTTCTTCCTCCCCAGGCAGGCAACTCGTGTCACCTCGCAGCAGTCACACACCTACCCACACCCACTTCCTGTCCAGTGCAACCAGTAAAGCAGGGCAGCTCTTCCCACAGATCTGGGGGTTAAGGCAAGGGAGAACACAGCTGAAGATTGCTCTGCCTGCGCAGCTCAGAAGATATGGGCAGCGCCTGCTGTGAGGAAGGCAGGCTGCTTTCTCTTCTTCCTGCCCTGCACTGATGCTTGTAGATGCTTACTGGATATTCCATGAGCAATTTGGCTTCCAGGCACCGTTCCTACAAACAGGTCCTTCTTCCAGGAAGAGCTGCAGGTTAAGCCTCAGCACCCTGCAGGACACCTCGAGCTACTCTCAGTAAGATGCTCCTTACAAGTCACCCCTACAGAACTCTGCAGTCACTGTGGATTGTCTTCAAATCTCATGTTTGCCCAAGCAATTGCCACAGGGCTGGAAAAGATCAATCTTTCATTCTATTGCACAATGGGGCAAAAACCAGAGCATGTCCCTTGCAAACCACTTTCAAATGAGATGAGCGCATGCGCAGCAGGTGACCCTCCCTGATGATCTTTAACTATTCTCTTGTCAGCCTTCCCCCCTCCCTCATGTCAATATCAATATTTCCCATGTGGATGGGCAGTACCATTTGCTTCTTGCTCTCTCCTCAGTAATACCCAGAGAGCCAAGCTCATTTAATGTGAATCTTCCGGAGGAAAAAGTTTTAGGATATTTACCCACACTCCAGGGAAAACAGAACCATCTCCTTTCTGTAGTTACAGGACAGTGCTCCAAAGGCAGACAGACCTCAGACCTTCAGCTAGGCCCCGCGACAGCCAGCACAGCCCAAGCTGACGCTTGCTCCATAGCAGCAGAGAGCCGAGAAGGGAGCTGGAAAGGGGGAAGAAGACTCAAGAACAAGCTTGGTGGTGAAGATGCAGACAAGGCTGCTTCATTTATCTCGGTTGCTCAATCTGCTCTGAATGCAAGGCTTGCAGCATGCTTGCTCATCACTGATGTGGAATACCATGAAGGGCAGGGCCAAGAGAATCCATCTCTGAGAAGCCGGAAAAGGGGTGTCGCTGAATGAGGCTATTTTCCTTCTCCCCCACTACAAGTTATTTTTATCAAACAGCACTCATTTTGTCTGCATCCAAAGAAATATACGTCAATTAGAAATGAGAAATTGGTCACTTGAAGGAATTAGGGAACAGGGTGGATTTCATGCTCTATTTCTTATGACACACACACAAAAAAAAAAAAAAGATAGGAAGAATGAAATACATACACCAGAGAGGGAGAAATGGAGAAAGCAGGCTGTTCTGCTTGATGAAAATGCTGAGGATATTCATTTGTGCATGGTAACACGTTATGAAAACAAAGCCAAACAATATTAAAGCACGCTGCTGAACGTCATATTCAAGTCATACACAACTCACGAGTCACAATACATAAAGCTTAAATAATCAAGACTGATACTAGAGAGAAATACAGTGAGAAGGGGTTGTTATTATTAATAACTAAAATAATTTTCTCGCAAAACATAGAGCAACCACTCTATGCCATTTTCCTCTATTCGTCTGTACAAAGGCAGCTGGCCATGGAAGCTCTGGTCAAAACAGGGGCAGTGCACACAGTTAAGAATCATATGGGTATACCGTTAAATAGACAACCACTGCTGATCAGCAATGAATCGACGGGATTAAAATACATGCTTTTACCATAGTTTCTGGATTCCTTAGAACCCAAACAAAGCAGACTACAGACCAGTTTTTAAGGCCTATTTCAAAAAATAACACAACAATACCAGCAATCCATGAGTGTTTCAAACAGGAAGGCTCTCCCCAGTCATGGAAAATGCATACTCATCATTTTTATGGTTTGCATTCACTGTTAATTCCCTTTTGAAACTGAGAAGGTTGCTCTCATTAGTTCTCGACTGCTTTCTAAAGCAAGTGCATACAGCAAAATTACTTTCCTTCAGAAAGATGCTAGTGCCTTTTTTATGAATACTAGAGAAATAAAAGCTTTTCTGTTTTAGCTTCCGGGGAGATTTGATCCTTGTTTATGTTAAAAAAAAAAAAAAGAGGAGGTTAGCATGGTCAGCCATATTTTGCTAGAACTGAAGGAAAATATGCCTATTTAATTGCTGTACATAGAAATCAAAACCCTTTCCCATGGCACAAAAATGGACAGCCAGCATTCTCACAGACCAATTCAGAATATTACCTACAGTGTTTTTAAAACATCTATTCAGTAACTTTCCAGAGAAACAGCCAACTTATACCATTCTCTGAGACCTAAACTCTGGAGCTAAGACAGACGTCCTTGCATTTTCTTCACATACAGCTCCATGCATCCACAAGCACCTGCAGAACACTTGACTCTCTTCACATGTAAGAAGCTCCTGTTTTGTTTTTCTATAGAAAATCCTGGAAGAGAATCTCATATCCAAACTAATCCACGTGACATTTCTGGAATTGACCCTCTTGTTTTGTGGTGTTCTGTCTTCCCATTTGGGCAGATTCTCAACTTATGCCACCAGTAATATTCTCTTCATCCATGCATTCCAAGCCACAGCCAAAAAGATGTGTTTTAGTGGCTCGTGAGAGGTGTAAGACACCCGCTGTTCAAAATGCAACTTTACAGTTTAATACCAGTGCAGAAGCTTCAGTATTTTCACCAAAGACTTTCAGGAAAACAAATGTTAGATCAGCTGCTAGAACTTCTTGACACAACGGGGCCTGGAGAGGAATTTTGGAGGCCAGTCTTTCCTGGGCTGCTTTGAAAAGGTCTTTCAATCTTCAGGAAAAGAAAATATCATTGTTCAAATCCAAGGAGCGATCACTCTGTTCTTCTAAATAAGAGCCACCTCAAACACTGTTTCACTAGGCTGATTCATCATCTTGGGAAAGGTCCAACACAACATTTAAGTTACAAGGGTGTGGAAGTGGTTAAATACAGAAATTACAACTCCTAGTCTTGACCTAACTTTAAGCCTACCACTATCTCCTACCTTTATCATTACTGCTAGATTTTTATTTAGATCAATAAAGAGTCTAAATCTGACTGAGGTCTCCTGGTGGGACAGATTTACACTTCCACCTGTGGAATGAAAGCAAAAAAAAAAGGTCTAAAACACTCATTTATGGGCACTGCTCTTGGAAAGCAGTCCTGTGTAAGCAAAAGCCACTGGAAACATCACATCAGCCAAGCACAGTGAAAGACTTCTCTCTTCCCTGGCTGTACCTCCATACACGTTACAATGTGTGAAGTCATCTGACTCCCTTCTGTGAACTTTGCACAAGTAAAATTGATCAGGAAAAGTTGGAAAGTATTTTAAAGTTTAGAGAAGAGGCTAGAAGGAAGAATGGATAAATGGGTAAACACAGAATTAGGCTAAAGGCAGGCGTTTAGGCTACACAAGCTTTCTGCACATACATTGTAACAGACCGTGTTTCACCCTGAGCTTCTATACTCTTCCTCTACACAAACATGCATTATGCAATTCTCATCACTCAGAATAAACAAAAAGCTCAGAATTAGCTTTTCCCAATGCCTAACTGCCCAGTTCATACTTTCAGCAATTGCTCTGTTAACAATGAATCTTGCTGAACAGAAAAAAACAAGGTTTACCTTCACAACTCATTGCTAATAAAGATTCTCAAACATCCACCTTCTCTCTTCTGTGAGATCTTGCTGCTGACGGTTTTTAGTTACTCTTTGTACCTTGCCCTTCCTTAGCCAACCATCAATTCTTCCTTGGATTTTTGACCCTCCTTCTGATAATAAACGTTACAGGAAGACAATTTTGTCCTACTGTAGCACGAGAAAACTCTCAAAGACGTACACGCATAACACAACTCTGTAAAGAAATAATCTGTTCCCTGATAGAATTCAGCTCTTAGCCATGAAATCAGAACCTGCAGGGACCAGCTCAGCATACCAAAAAGCAACATTCCTTATACTGGTCTCCATAACAGTCTCTGTGGGCAATAAAGGACTCTACTTCAAGTGGTGCCACTCAGAAAGGGGTAGATGCAGAAGAACCTCTTCCACACAAAAACAGATAGAAATGCTTCTGCTGGCAGCATGCAGTGAGCACACAGCAGAGGCGAGTCTCCTCTACAGAGAGGGGTTTACAACAAGAATACTGCGACCGATCTGAAAACCAGAACACCTCTTCTACAGCAAGGGGAAAGAAGGTCAAAGCTGAAGCTTCCCAGACCTGCTCAGGACAACCTCCCATTAGTGAATGGCAGAGCCCAAGACACCATCAGCAACAGCCACCCGGGTGCAGGGGTGAGATCTTACTGGCTGTGAGCAGAAAGGGGCACTGCACCTCACACGTCAGGTGGCCATTTCTCTCCTTCTAACGCTTCCCCGCACACTTCGCACAACACGCACACACTGGAAAACACCTGGCGACATCCCAGAGAAAGGCGAAGCCAGCCTCCATCCCATCCCGAAGAGCACTGCTCACAAGAGACGACGGTGGGCTCCGGCGCACCGGGAGCAGCGCAGACAG
>WBMW01004686.1:492737-582191 GCA_013396635.1 Penelope pileata
CCCCCCCCGCCCGCCATCGCGCTTCGGCCCCGTCCCCCCCCCCCCTTCCCGCCCCGCTTTCCAGGCCGCAGCCAGACCCTGCTCCGCCGCACGCTCAGGGCCAGCCCGAGCCCGCAGGGCCGCCCGCCCTTCACAGGCCCGAGCGGCCCCGGCGCGGGGCTGCCGGGACGGGGCCGTTCCAAAGGGCCGCTCCCCTCATCCCGTTCGGCCAGGCCGGCAGCTCTGGGCCTCGCACGCCGTCCCGCCGGGCGCCACCAAGCCTCAGCCGCTCGGAGCGCAGAGAGCAGCGCNCACGTCCGCACTGCCCGCCAACCCCCGGCCGTCGTCGCACCCCGCCCGAGAGGGCCCGGATGCCGCGCAGGCGCCGTGGCGCTGGGACACCCCCCCCCAAGCTCGCGGGCGTGACGTCACTGCAGCAGCGCACATCGGCCGTCGCGGCTCTCGCGCTTCCTGACGTCGCCGGGCGGCGGGCGGAAGTGCCGCGGTGCAGGGGCGGCGCCTTCCCGGCTCGGGCGGTGCTGTGCAGCCAGTGCGGTCGGGCGGAGCCTGAGGCCGCCCTCACAGGGCAGCGCGCGGCCCTGGGCTGAGGGAGCGGTTGCAGCCGAGCCGGTGACGGCCCCTGCCGTGCCCGGTTTGGCAACGAAGCGCAGCGGTGTGGCAACGAAGCGCTGCGCTGCCCAGCCGCCTTCCAGGGGCGCGGGCTGAGCGGTGCTGGCTGCCTGCGGAGGGTCACACCTGGCTCTGATCCGCACGTGCAGAGCGGAGAGAGGTCCGTTTGTTCTCGAGACCTTCAAATAAAATTACTCTGCAATGCAATTACTCCCTCTGCAATGCAAGAGGGAACGTGGGGTTTATTTCTCCCTAACCCAGAGGCAGCGAGGAGGCCTCGTCCGCTGCCGGGGAGGGGCCGGGTGTGGGGCCCGGGCTGGAATCCCGTCCGCGCTGCTAATCCCGGCTATTCCTGTCCCCGGGTCTAATATTAGGAGTGGCTGCAGAGCATCTCCGAGAGCACCCAGCGCCTGGCACCTGCATCTGCCTGCAGTGTTGGGGCGCATGCAGGAACGCAGCCTGCACTGAGAGCGCGAGTGGGGAGGGAGCCGCTGGCAGGTGCTCCGTTCAGGTTGTCGGGCTCAGGTGCTGTCACCCGATCCTGCACAAGTTCGTGCCTATGTCACATCCCTGCCCGAAACTGCCGTGCTAATGAATCCCGAGAGCTGGGTGACTCAGGTTTGCATTTGGAAAGGGAAGTGGAAATAAAATTTTTGCTGAGAAGCTTCCAGCTTTAAGAGTGCCAGACGAAGCTCTGGAGAGACAGGAGGTGAGCTATTTTCAGCCGTGCTCCGGTGAGAGAGCCATGGTGTGCGTGGGGGGGCACCGAGGGTGAGATTGACACGACACGTGTGCAGGACAACTCTGGCCCCTTACCAACAGCAGAATCAAATGTCTAATCATAGGCAGAGCGGCAGCTGAGAGTGCAGAAGAGCAGGGAAGGCTGGGCTTGACGGTCTCAACTCTCCTCTTGTGTGTGTGAACTTGACGGAAAAAGTGGGCCTTTGGGGGGTCTGGAGAATTGTGATGTGAATGGTGGCAATGGGAATGGAAGACACTGCCTGTTAAGAACTGGAGTCTGTTTTGAAGTTGGGAAGACAAAATATCCAAAGTGCAGAAATCATGGGAGCCGAAGAAGAAATGCTCATCACTCTGTCTGGAGGTGCCCCCTGGGGCTTCCGGCTGCAAGGGGGCTCTGAGCAGAAAAGACCCCTTCAAGTGTCAAAGGTAGGACCTCAAGATGCGAACTGAGAGGGCACGGTTGTTCTGCTGAAGTCCCTCCTGATTCAGGCACCGTTCACTGCCAGTAAGGAGCGCAGGAACTCCTTACTGTGACAGCAGATCTAAAAAGGAAAACCTGGGGGGAATGGCCAGGCAGGGTGCGGGGTGGGATGTGGGTCCTGAAATGCATGCTGCTGAGGTGGAAGTAAGTGTCAGGTGAAGGACGGCTTGCTTTCTGGGCAGTTCACACACTTCATAATCTGTGCAGTGCTCGCCATTTGTCAGCACTGATCAAACAATTGTGACAATTCAGGAAAAAAAGGCTCACACATGGAGGCTTCAGGATTTGTGTAAGGCATCCAACTAAATCAAAAGTAGTTTAAATCAAAGCAATAAATGCCGTGTTTGTAATTCAGTTCAACTGTCTCTAGCCCTTCATTCTATTCCAGCTTTCAGTAGATGCACATTTCTTAGGGTCTTCTGTTGGTGAAGCTTTCTCAGTGCTGTCTGAAGGGACTATTTTTGATGCTCTAAGCTGCAAATATGGCTTCAATTTAAGGAAGAAAAGCACTTGTTTGGAAGAGAGGTGAAATAACAAAATAGAAACAAATATGAACTTTGAGTTGCACTAATTTAAATCAATGGCTGTTACTGTTTTCTTGACAGAAAGAATACTGAGTAGATTAAAAATTAGGGGAAAAAAAAAGTCCTCTGTTTATTAAGCTCATAACAGCTGCATTATCCTTGACACAATGATATCTTGGGAAGTCTCGCTGGAAGGCACCCAGCAGCAGGAATGGAAAAATGCTATGCCCAGCCCCTTCTGTTTCCTTAAGTAGATTGTGTCTCTGACACAGATTTTCAAAATGCAATGTTCTGCGACCTCAGGTCAAGGAGTGTTTGTCTGTAAGTTCTGCCAAATGGTTTGGAATCCCATAGCTTGGCCCAAACTGGATGTATCTTACATAGAGAAAGATTATTTTTCTACAGGAAAACTGCACATATTCATAGAGCTTCAAGTGCTGACGAGAAAGAATCAATACTCTTGAAAGAAATATCTGGAACCAGTGGTCATTAGGAAAATGGGATTTTCAGTGGCCGCATAAGCTCTGCAGGACTGTTTTGATTCACTTTTTTTCCCCCAATGGACAAGAAACTGGGACACCTTAAGTCATACCTTAAGTCTAGCAATGCAAATATACATATTTTTACGGTACTTGGATACGGCGGGAAAAATATATGGAAAATATAATTGATACAAATCCATTTGAGTATAAATCATTCCTCTTGCAGAACTGATTTTATCATTATCTTTTTGGGCTATTATTATCCAGAATTTAATGACATCCAATTGACCATAAATACTGTTGTAAAGGCAACAGTTTAATCAGTCTCCAAATAACAGATTTATGGATCCTTACTGGGAACCCAGTAAAATGCAGAGAAGAAAATAAACCCTCAGAAGGCAAGGAGTAACCTGGTTGCCCCATGATTGTCCATGCAGAGTGAATTTCAGTTTTTGGCCCTGTGAGTTCAACTTCTCATTCTTCTGCAGTTAACATTCTGCTATTGACATTTGTAGGATGAGGTCTGGGCCAAAATGCTGACTGCAAAGCATCTCCCTAAACCCTAATGTCATTAGCAGTGTCTGGATATTCTAGGAACTGAAGATGGAAATGGTCCCATCACTAAGGAATCCTGACTAGGGATTGTGGCCGTATGATACTGCACAGAGAAACAGGGCGGTGTTGTGTGTTTCTTAGAGCTGTATTGGTTTGTTAGAGCTCCACCGGTTTGTTAGAGCTGGGTCTCGTGGGCTGTGTAAGTGCAGTTTGTTCTGTCCTGCCTCCATCCACGAGATCAGTGGCATTGCACAGCATTGGACGTGAGGTCAGAGGGAGGTGTCACTGAGATTGAGCCAGCCTCACAGAGGTAAGGTCAAATAACACAATGTTCATTAGGATGGTGAAGAATGTTCTGTGCATGCATGGAAAGACTGATTAGATAAACAACACGGGTCTATTAGTAAGCTGATTGCTGTCAAAGAATTGACTTGTTGGGAGAAAGAAAAGTGGTAAATCGGAAAAACCTTGGCTTAGCAGAACAGAAATTATTATTTGTGCTTTGTATCTTACAGCAAAACCTATTTGGACAGAATGGGGAAGGACAGAACAGAAACATGGATTAATCTATAGGAAATGTGAAAGGAGGTATAGACATGAATATCCTATATGTACCGGGAGGTGCTTGATTGGTACCGTTGGGTGTCTCTGGAGATTCCAATGGTGTCATTTTAGGCAATTTCATCTTATAGACTAGAAAAATAATAGGAGTGGCAGTAAGGAGAGATGCTTACCCTTGGATGTTGAATGAAATTGTTTCTCTATGTCATTCTGGATGAAGAAAAACAAAGCAGACAAAAAGCAAATTTGGGCTCAGTAAGTGGAAATGAATCAACTGTAACAAGTAAGTTATATAGAAATGGTTTACATTGTGGTTATGTAGAAATGCTGGAATTGCGATACCAGGCTAGGTTAATGGTCAGTCTAACTCCTGCTTCCTGTTTCCCTTGTGTTTCCTACAACACAGGTGTTTCAGAGGAAGTTGTACACCTCAAAAATGCATGTAATTTTTTGGTAATGCAATGCAGAGGGAAATTCTTTCACCCCAGCTGATTATCAGCATGCACTGTGAAGTACATGAGAATTAACAGCCCCAGTGTGTTACCCTATATATAAGCAGATAATTATTTGTGAACAGCTAGAGTCTAAATCTTATACGGTTTCCTAATGAATATTCGATAGCATTGTGCAGCCAGGCATTCCACAGACTAAACGTTTCACAAAGTAGGATTTCCTGTTTTGAGTCACTCTTCTTGTTCTCCTAGAAATCCCTGCTAATTTCATTATCTTACATGATCAATTTACACAGGCAGAATTCCTCTTGCCTTTTTTCTTTCTAAAGGTCACATCATCCTTTCATTGTTTCTCTATACAGAAGATTATTATAAAATCAATCACTTTAATTCCTGTTCTCAGTATCTTTTCTTTCTCAAAATTATTTGGTCTGGTGTATACCTTCTCCCCTGTCCTGCCCTCTCCTCTCCTCATATTTTCAGCATTATTCTCTATCCTCTTCTAATACCTTGATGGACCTCTATTTGATTGTTCTGTTGTAAGGTCTTCACAATGATGGCTTAATTTTTTTCTTTCTTCAAGCTGCAGCTAACTAAGAATTTGCAGTGAGCATATGCATTTTAAGCCATCCTTTCTAGTGCAAAGTGTGCAACTTGCCTCAACTGAATAAAGTAAACAAACGTGTTAGAAGTGGAGTGTGAACCCATTTTTCTATAGACTGGGAGGATGCACAGCTATAGCGTTAAACCACTGGATGAAACAAGGGATCAATTCTAAACCACACTCTAGTCAACACAAAGGGGTAAAAAAGCACCTGGATGTTCACAGCTGGATCCAGCTGCCAGAGGGCTCCCGTGCTGTTTCAATCCCTGTGGCCTGTGGGTTCAGAGACATGCCTGGAGCAAGATGCTGGAATTACACACCTTGTGGGCAGTCCCTTGGGTCAAATGTTACTACATGTTCAGCTAACCTTAACGGAGTCAAACCAGCAATGCCAGCCTCAGGATCAGGGAAAAACATTGCTTCTTCAATTCAGCAGCAACCAGTAGATATTGATGAAAAAGATCAAATTTAAATAACAAGTGTAGGGGGAACACTAGGTCAGGGCCTGGATCAGTGATTAAGGACCTGGTGAAGGGCTGTGGCTGCCTGGGGAGCACAGGCAAATTGTTTGCACCTGTGCCCCCCCAGTGACCGGAAGGGGTGGCCCCAGGGTGGGGCTGCTCTGGGCTCATTTAAGAGCAGCCACCCAGGGGAATCTATCTCTTGTGGGAACTGGCTGCTCTCTGGGGAAGTGTTGTTGTCTTGGTGAGGAATCCCTGTCATGTGAGTCCAAAACTTCTGTTATTCCTGTTTATGACAATTAAACCCTCAATTATTTTACCTGGGGTTGCTAAGAATTTATCTGAAGCAATCTTGCTACTCTATTTGCATGATAATAGAAAGATGGAAATGTTAACGTTAACTTCTAAGGGTTATATGGTTCCAGATCTGTAACTGTAAACATCTGTTCCTCTTGTCTTAAATTCTCCTGCAAGCACACATGCTAAATATTTTGTTCCACCCTAACAATCATTTGCAGTATCCGTGTGCTAAAAATGTCTGATATGTATATGAAAGATTGGTGGTACCATAACAACTCAGTCTCGTAAAAGTAGATACTGTAGGAGTGGAGGGTGAGACAAAGAAGCAAAGGAAAATTAATTAGTGTCTGGGGAACCCTCAGTGGGAAAGAGAAGACTTTTAAATTAGGGTTATGTTAAAATATCAACTCTGCAATGAATAAGCTGAAAGAACAGCAGACATTGATATGCTCAGCAGGCATATACACAGCAGGATAAAAGATCAACAGAGGACATGAATAATTCTGCAGAAATTAGGAAGAGCTTGAATACAGGGAACTAGAGAAACAAAGGGAAAAAATAAGAGTAAAAAACCCTAAAAGGAAAAGAAAATCTCCATTCTGTTCTTAATTGCAGCAATGTCCTTTTAATTGAAATTAGTTGAACTAATGTGCTGAACACTTGGCTTTTTTTCATTTATAATGAGCTCTTACCCAGGGAAGCAGGTAAAGGATCATGGCAACTCACACTGCCCCTTACCAAACAAAAGGTGACTTTGCATAACGCAGTAGCTGTGTGGTAGCAACACCAGACATCAAGTCTTTGGCCAGAAACAGTCAGCAGGAAAGAGAAAACAAGCTTAAAAGCAACAAAAACGTCCATAAAAATCTTGCTATCTATTTTAGAAAGGCTGAGGCAAAAGCACATTGTCCTGACGTGTACAGCTTTTCTTGCAAGGAGCAATTATGAGATGAGAAGGTTCACCCATTCTGAAGAGAGAGTACAGTAAAGGGGAACAATACCAACAGGTTCCTGGACGATTCCTTTGCAATAAGGGTATGTGCATCAAATGCACTTGGAACTAAACAAAATGTGAAATGGGCAGTCTGAGAAAAGTTGTAAGCTAAGCATGAAGTCTGTCATCATCTGAAGTAGAAACATAATGTGGAGCTATATAAGGGAAATAATTTTTAAGATTAATAGGTCAGCTTTCAGATGGTACAAGTGTATGCAAGCTGCCTTTAGGGACCTTGCTGTGAATAAGATTTATTCCATGAAAGGGGAAAACTTACTGGAAAAAAAAAAAACACATGGAAGGCCCTTGTATTGAGTATGACAGGTGGTTAGTCTAGTCCACAAGTAATTCTGAAGAAATAAATGGCAAGTGGATGCTTTCCAAGTGGTACTGAGAGCAGAGGATAAAGATCTGAGCAATGTGAACAGGCTGC
This sequence comes from Penelope pileata, assembly GCA_013396635.1. Classification (NCBI taxonomy): domain Eukaryota; kingdom Metazoa; phylum Chordata; class Aves; order Galliformes; family Cracidae; genus Penelope; species Penelope pileata. The sequence continues at coordinate 499,935 of WBMW01004686.1, forward strand.
CCAGAGAAGCTGTGGATGCCCCATCCCTGCAGGTGTTCAAGGCCAGGCTGGATGGGACCCTGGGCAGCCTGACCTGGTGGGTGGAACCCTGTCCATGGCAGGGGTTTGCAACTGGATGGGCTTTAAGGTCCCTTCCAACCCAACCATTCTGTGATTCTCTGATGTTAGTTCATCACAAGAGGATAATGAGCCAGCAAAATGATGCATTTCGGGGGGGGGGGCAAACAAATGAGCTTCTAATGATCTGTATGTAGCCTAGGTAGGAAGGTGTTGATGTTACTGTCTGATATACAAGTGAGAATTCACTGGAAATATCACACATGAAGCTGGCCACTTGCAAGAAAAAATAAGAGAGCAGCTATAGAAAAGGAGAGGATGAGAGAAGGCTTCTTTCATTTAGCACAAAGGATGAAAAATATGATTGCTTTCTACAAATAGATGCTGGGCAAACACCAGCAGCACTGTTCAAATAGAGGACAGCGTTGTCACTGAGCAAGTGTGCACAGGAAGACCAGGGAGGTTCAGCAACAACTTTCCTTCTAATTGTGACAAACAACTAAAAACCTTTTTAAAATCAGATAAGTCGAAGCGAACATTCTGGCATATGAAACAACAGGAGATTGGCCCTGATAACTCAAGAAGTTCCTCTCAGTTCCCTGTTCTGTACACTCTGCAGCATTGGAGTGAATTGTTATGGGAAGCAGTGACACAGGACTGTATAGCTTTTAAAAGCAACAATTGCTTTGTTGTTTAAGCAATTCATCACAACCTCCTTTCTACCTCTTCTCACCTATCTCTACTTTCTCCCCGTGAGTCTCTGCTGCAATTTCACTGTTTCTGCTGTCTCCTGGGCCAGACATCCTTGCAGCCTGTACGCTGTGCCACCGATCCCTGCAGTCCATGGCCTGGCTGCTCAGTCCTGCTCACCTTTGTTCTCATGCCATTATTCCTGCAGCAGGCTGCCAGCTCTAAACCACACAGGTCTGATGGCTTGCAGATTTGCAAGCACTCTTTCTTCCACTCCTCCTTACAGTGGAAGGTGGACAGACTGGTCTTGACCTGATCTCACAGGCACTAAACATCACACCTAAGAAAGCGCTGCCAGCAGCCTGCTCCTCAGCAGTCACTGACACTGGTTTCGAGGGCTGATTATGTCTGTCAGTGCTGTGGAAGGAGTGCTCAAGAAGTTCTGGGAGTGCTCCTGGACATGTTTTATGACCTGTCAGCACTTTGACAGGTGCCACCACTGGCTGCCAGTGAGGGAGAGCTGGCTGTGGTGCCAGTGGGGCTTTCTGAGGGGCAGCTGGGCCGCAGTCACTGTGGACCGGGAGGGCACAGGGCTCCAGTGCTGCTGTCCAGCTGAGGAGCTGCAGGCTGTGCCCAGTGCTGGGACAGCAGTGAACAGTGTGCAGGGCTTGAAAGGGGAGCTCTGCCCTTCCCAGTATATGTGAGGGGATAAGGCCTTCAGGATGATCATGAGAAGGTGGTCTGAAGAGAAAAACATATTGTCATAATTGCAAATCACCATTCTGATTTGTATCAGCCGAGGATCTGGTTCACAGTTCCCTGGAGCTACCTGCAGCGGTACATAAGCGTTACACAGGCACTCCCTCTCAGTACAAGCAGAAAGCGAGCTGTGTGGATGGGGAACTCTGGTTATGCCATTCCCTCCAAACCCTTACTGTGAAGTTAAAGACTGTGATTTAGATCAAAACGGGTTTCACTCAGTGAAATGACACAGGAAATGGTAAGTGGGAGTACTAGCTTATTTTAAAACAAGACTAGAAAGACGTCACAAAATCATGAATTTCACCCTAATGTAGGGTACAAGATGTACCTTTTTGCCTCCAAAACACAAATAGAAAAATTTTTCTAGAATCTGATTGGGAAGTTTGTGATAGAAAGCAATTAAGAACTTACTCTCAGCTAATCCTTAACCATTGATACACTATTCCTTTCTCATTGCTCAAGCCACTTAACTCTGTTAAATCTCTTTTTTCCCTGCCTACTGTCCTTCCAAAGGACAGGATGCAATCATGCCTATGAAAAAAATGAGATGTTGTCCCCTGGTCTTCCACACATGGCTATCCTGAATCACTTCTCTGAGATGTGACCACAGCTGTGCTCCCCCATGCTTTTTGCCTTCAAGTTGTCAAAGATTTCTGTTCAAAGGACAATGCTAGAAAAGCTTCTCCTCTCCTCCTTGCAGAGGTAAAGGGTCTGGACAGTTGTTTGCATCCTATTTACCCTTTAGGAGGCATGATGAATGTCTGTTAGATGACTATCAGCAGCTGTGGTGGAACCACACAAGCTACACCTGTACCTGGCATTAAATGTGCCATTTTGGTAGTTGGATTTGCATGAGAATTCTAATTCCTTTAGATTTTGATCTTACAATCTTTTACATTGAGAAGAGGAAAGCTGAGCACCTACATTTCTTCTGAACACTCAATCTCTTTTGTCCCAGCAGCTAGATGCGTGCACTCTGACTCTTGCTTTTTGACATACTTAATCTGCTCCTTCTGAATCCTTGCTTCATGTGAAAACCCCTTGACATCCCACTGTTTCACTCTGTCCAAAGAAAAATGCTTACCAAATACTTTTGTATTTATTGTAGTATATGTGGCATTATTCCTCGTCAGTGGTATAACACTTTTTAGCTACTCTCCTATGAAATATCAAAAGCCCATGGAGATGAAGCCTCTTATTGTCAATTTTGGCTAGATGCTTGTTCCCAGAAGCAAAGTCCATGCTAAACTTTTTTCTTAGGCAAAGAAAGGGGATTGTTTTTCTCTATTGTATTATCAGCACAAAATGTTCTTTTTCAGGTGCTTTGTTTCAAAATACAGTGAAAGCTAACAATCCCTGGTAGCTTGCATTAGTCTTGTATCAGTTGTATCCCCTGGTACAAATCAGAATTAGGTCCAGTGCATTGATGTCTTCTCTTTCCAACACTGGCATAGCAACAGCCTCCTTACCAGCACACTCTAACTGGCAATGGACTAAAGGCACCTTGTTTGCATTTAGTGGATTGTCCAGCACCACCACTCTCTGCCACCACCAGGTCTATCTCCAGACCCCTTGCCCAGAAACCACCCAAGATACTGCTCAAGATACCTTCTTTGATCACCCTCCCTTGCTATGTTCATTTGCTGTTCCAGAAAATGTCTGCTTCTTCCCTTCTTTCTCTGCATAAACACCACTAACTTCAGCTTTGCTGTGGATGACCTTTGACACAGGTCTGCAGGGACACTGGATCTGCTCTACCAAGAGGCGAGTCATGCTGTGGCACCTCTTAAACCGGAACAAGTTGTTTGGGCAGGAAGTTATTGGAACTAAATAGAGAAGTATGATTGCAATATTTAGTGTAGTTATAATAGCTTAGAGTAAATATTATTCTCTAATAAAAATACAGTATTTCCATGAAGATGTGCCTATCCTTGATAGGCAAGGCAGACCCAGATGTTGGTCAGCTCTTCAGATCTTGCCTGAGTCTGCTCCCTTTTAATATTGCTTTATACAACAAGGCAGTTTTTACCTGTCCATGGGAACATCATGGCAGGACTACGTTTCACTTAAGACTGGGAATGAAATTTAAACGCTGCCAGGTTGCCATGGAGCGCTGCATGGATGGCAGCCCTGTGATGTGAATCAGGGGAAGGGGAAAGACCAGTTGTAGTCAATATACAACTGAGTTTGCTTGGTTGCTGCTGGAAAGATTTTAGTAGATTAGGTGGAAGACCAATAATGTAATTTGTCTTGCTGCTGTACAGATGGAGCTCTGCTGATGAGGGAAGAGGTGGGAAGTGTTTTGGGGACACGAGGTCTTTCCTCTTGTACATACTGCAGACCATTCCTGAAAGGCACTGCAGACCACTTCTGACTACCCACAGCATAATTCCTTTTTTATGAAGGTGTGGTGGCCAGCAGAGAGGATGGTTGCAAAGTTTCAAGACAGGTTCCCTGGGCTGTACTCAGGCAAGATGTGAAGCCATTGAGTTACTATCAGGATTACTCTATTCTTAGCATCTCACTGTGTGTTCACCCCTCACATACCACCACCTAAATATAGTCCATACTAAAGGACAGATGCTGCCAAGTTGCATCTGACCCCTCCTCCCTTGCATTCTGTTCCCAAAAGCTAGGCTGAATTTGCCTGAAACACATCCAATAGCCAGTGTGTCCTTTTGTCTCTCCAGGGCTGTACTAAGAAAATTCAGCTAGAGCCTGATCTTAGTCGTAGCTTCGTGGCCCAGCACTGGTCTTCTCTTCAACACCTTTTCTTCTTCCTTTCTGTCTCGTTTGTTGCCTTCACTCTTTTCCTTTTTTTCTGGTATCAGCTGCTTTTGTCCCTTCCCTCCAACCTGATTCAATACGATAATTAGAGGAACAGGGCAATGTAATTAAGGAAAACAGGCACATATATGTGCATGTAGGTAGGTGCTGTAGACAACTAAACCTCTCTGAGAAGGGCTGTTTTGTCACAACAGAATTCCCGTGTGTGCAGTGAGAGGGACAATCTTCTGTGTAAACGTGTTTCATTAATTTATAGTTCCATTATTCCACACTGATTTGAATTTCTGGTAGCATAAATCAGTAAGGCTCTACTGAGACAAGGAGTGGAAAGTATAACAGATAAGTAGTTACAAGAGAATTTGTGGGGTCTTCCCCTGCAAAGGGAGAGGTCAATCCTTGCAGGAGATCAGATAGTGCAGCTCACCAGAGCTAGCCCTGCTGCTTCTCTGAGTCCCTCACTGCTGCCTCTCACTTGCACAAGAAAGTGCTCAGGGGTATGCTTCACAAAGCAGAGAGGATTTCTCTTTGAAATGTCACTTGTCCCATCCTTCCAGAGGGATTCCTTTCCCATCCATTCCCCATACTTTTCAGAAGAGCTGCTGGGTGACACATCCTCTCTGTCCGCAGGCTGTGCAATCAGCTCGTGTCGGTGGTGCTCCCTGAGGCTGCCGGGTGCCCAGGAGAGGGCAGCTTCTGGACACGGGCAGCAAGTGGGGAGCACAAGGGCAGCCTGACCTTCAGCACAGGCAGTGAGCCTGGCCTGCAGCCTCGGCGCTCAGTGCTGCCCTCCCTGAGAGTGAGATGCACAGGCAGCACGCATGGAAACCTTGTCCTTCAAGGTCTCTATGGCACTGTGCTGGCAGTCATACACAAACTGTCAGGCTGGTGCTGCTGTCTGTCTAGAGGCTGCCCAGCCTCCAGCACTCCGCTGATACGGCTATGCATTCAGTCCCTTCTGCTTTTCACCTCTTTGCTCTCCTCTCTAGCAAGTGCAGTGGGGGTGGAAGTTGTCATTACAATGAAGCTGTGAATAGTTTGCTTCCCTCTGCCCCAGGGAAGCAGATTTGTAAAGTTCCAGGGAAAGATTTATAAATCTGTGGGAGACTGACAGCCAGGAACACTTATGCTATTTTCAGACTCTGTGGTCTGTTCTGGGCTGGCTGCTGGTCCTGTTTTCCCAAGGAGGAACAGAGATGGGGAGAAGTCTCCTCCTGGGTTATAGAGCTAGCTTGCAGCTCCCACAGCAGCACTGAAGTATCCACAGCTGCTTTTGGGTGTGGGCCTTCTGCCACCCTGGTGAAGTCTGACCGCAGAGCAAGCCAGAATCGCTGGGCCAGCACCTTGGCTAACCACCAAATCAGCATGTTGCCTGCTGGTGCTGAGCACTCGCCTGTGGGTTCCAGTAGGGCCCAGGGGCTGGCAGGAAGCTTATGAGGCTCCGGTCTGGGTACTCCCCTGCCTACAGCCAGCGGGCTTCAGTCAGCATGGAGAAATACAATGGGATGTAAAGAATGCTCTCAGCACCTCCCGACAGCCTTTAACCCTCACTTCCCTTGCTCTGTAATTGGGAGAGATACTCAGCAAGTGTGTTCCAATCCAGTGCAGAACACAAAGCACTTGGCCATTGAGCAGCAGTTGTCCTTTTGAGTAATACCAGCAGGAGACCTCCTTTCTGCCCTCCCTGCAGCCTGAACCCTCTGCATTAGCTGCTGCCTCAGAAGGCAGACCTGGAAAACGTCTGCTGTCTCTTCTCAGTTAACAGCTGCACCTTGAGGGAGTATCGGGAAACAATATTTGTACTGTAACAGCAGAAAGGTACTTCTTCAGCAGTAGTTCATTATAGACCTACATGTTCTCATTCCTGGTTTGTATTAACAAGGAGATAAAGGGCTGAGATGACAGAGGCTGATGGATGTGGCAGCTGGGATGAGTGAATCTCTATTTTAAGCAGGCAGGCAAAATTTGGGGTCAAGCTGGAGAGGCTACAGAGTGATAAAGTGCCAGTGAACACACAAACAACTCAGGGTATAGGCCTCCCCTTTCCATCTTCTTCCCAGCACCTCTCAGCCCTGCTGACAGGCTGACCTGCGAGGAGTGCTGCTTTTGCATCTCAGCATGGGTGGGCAGGGCTAAGCCTGGACACCCACATGCTGCTGGTGCAGAGCCTTGGGCCCTGAGACCAGCCAGCCTCACCAAGGGATGTCCTCAGGGCTTCAACTCCCTCTTGCCTCTGAGAGAATGACAGCGGGGCAGCAATCCTCTCAAATCTCCTTTTTCCTGGGGGTGCCATGGGGGTGTGGGCAAAGCAGCTTGTACTATTCCCCACAGACTCTCAAAGGGTTTTGTATGAGTCTGGTTGCTCGAGCAGCAAGGCTATAAGATATGGGAGAAGGTGCCTTGGAGTGCATTACCTCTGCAGGGATCTGCCACATTTCATTCACTGCAATCTCTGTCAAAAGCCCCGCCCTGATTTGTCTCTCACTTAACTGCAAGATCTGAAGACAATTTATAGAAGCATTCATAAATCTAGCATGTTTGGGCCTGATTTGCTCTTAGCCCGTGTTTTTGTCTGGCTGTTCTTGTATGTGCAAGGTGAGTGCATTATGGATGCCAAGCTGTCCTACAAGAAGGTTGTCCCAGTGCTGTGGTTTTGAGCTGAGCAGACATTTGGTTTGCTTGCTTGCCCCAATAGAAATACTAGACTGCTTTGGGGGTTTCAGAGAGAAGTTTATCTGATGTTTGATGGAAGGAACAGAAGAAAGAGGAAACACTTGGTGTACGATGGCCACAAGAGGCCAGGTTAGGCATTAGTCTGGAACTAGAGCCCCAGACTCCATCCTTGGATACAGCAATGTGTATCCTGCACAGTTCCTGTTAAGGCTAAAGATTTACTCCAAGTTTACACTTGTGTAACAGGACACCATATGGCCTGATGCAGATGTCCAGAAATATGTTGTCCAAAGCCACTCGAGCTGGAATTCTTGACAGCAGGAAGTGCCAGAGAGGCCCCAACTCCTCCCATTGTCAGCTTCCCCCAGAACGGCATCTGCAGGGGCTCTGCGTGCATGTCAGGGATCTACAGAAGCACAGCAGCGGGTACAGCTGGGAATGCTGACCACAGCCATGTACAGGGAGAGTCTGGAATGAGCTCCAGTTCTTTCTCTGAAACGCAAGCGACTTAGGAAATAGGGAATGAGAGGCCAAGGGCATGTAGGTACTCAGAGTTTTAAATGTGCGCTGAAGGACTCAGACTGGGTTGGTGATCAGGTCTAGCCTATGCTGGTTCAAGTTCCAGGAATACAGAGACAGAAAGGCACAGGGGACTGGTCCTCCATGAGGACTGGTCCTTCAGGCTGGCAGCATGGTGGTCTTAGGCCTTATTTTGTTCAGGAAGGGAGCAATAAAGTGCCAGGCAGGAGACAAGCAACTGAACTAAATAGCTGCCATTCTTCCCTTCATCCCTATCCTCTCTCTTCTTTTTCCAGATCCGAAAGAGAAGCAAAGCATGCCGTGGAGGCCTGTGGGAAAACGATGTGCTGGTATCTATCAATGGGAAGTCATGTGCTGGCCTCTCCCATGCTTCTGCCATGCAGATCATTGACTCCTCCAATGGCATGCTCAATATCCGAGTGAAAAGGTAAGCTGTTCCCAAGCACGGGGGCTGTGACAATGGAGGCAGCAGAGCAGCTTCATTCAGCACAGCAGCTCTCCACACCCAGCAGGGAGAAGGCAGGCAGGGAGCCTCTGGTTTTTCTTTACTGTGAAGTCATAGAATCGTAGAATCCTTAGAGTTGGAAGGGACCTTTAAAGGCCATTTAGTCCAACTCCCCTGCAATGAACAGGGACACCTACAGCTAGATCAGGTTGCTCAGAGAATGTCTCCAGGGATGGAGTATTCACCACCTCGCTGGGCAACCTCTTCCAGTGCTTCATCACCCTTATCGTAAAAAGCTTTTCCTTATATCCAGTCTAAATCTCCCCTCTTTTGTTTTGAAACTATTTCTCCTTGTCCTGTCACAACCAACCCTGTTAAAGTCTTTTCCCTTCTTTCTTACAGTCCCCCTAAGTGCTCTAGGAGGAGCTCCTCATGGCTAACATGTGGCCATCCAAAAGTTCTGCACTCTCTCTATGCTGCTCTCTAAGTGCCTAGTGCTGACCCCATGCTACTGTGCCCTAGCCATCTCACGTTAGGGGAAATGTTTACAAATTGAGAACAATGCTGCAAAGAACAAACAATATAGGCTCCAACCAAACAGTTGATGTAGAGCAGTTCAACTCAGGAATTAACAGTCTCCAGTTCATTCTGAGTAAAAAAACTCTTCTGTAGAAATGGATTTGACTGCACCTTGGATAACTGAGCCAAGACAGAGAGTCACACAAAGGTTACCTGAATATTTGCTACAGCAGACCGCTATAGTCCAACAGGACATGAACTGACTTCTACAAAGCAAAGAGGTGGGTAGGTGGGTCCATTTTTCCAGGAAGAAATATCTCTGCTGAGGTTTCCAGTCCAGCAGAATACTAGAGACAAGGCTCAAATTTAAGCACACAAACGGTCCCAATAAATTCACTGTTTCTACCCATGTGAAAGCTAACTCAGTGCTTCAGTGCATGTTGGATGAGGCCCAAGCTGTAAATGAATCAGGTAAAGGTGAAGGCAGCAAAGCTGTGTGAGGTCCTAGCTAGTCCACACTACCACCAAAACAGAAGGTGCCTTCAGGAAATAAGGCCCTGGTAAAAGGGTCTGGGAGTGTGATTCTCTGCAGCCCTGAGAAGGCAGAACACAGTGCGCAGAGGGGAGGAAGAGCCAGCCTGGTTGCTGACATCTGTACACTGGCAGCCAAGGTGGGTAGTGCTCAGAGAATAAGGCAAGCATGAGCGTGCAGGCTACTTCCCTTGGCTACAGGGAAGGTGCCGGTGCCTTCTAATGTGCTCATCCTGTAAGCTAGCTGTGATTAAGTGGGATGAGTGAGCCCTGAATGAGGTGGCCAGAATAGCACCTGGTCCCTTGCCAAAGCCTTATCTCACCCCACTGGAGCCCATCTGCAGCCAACAGGTGCTCAGGCAAATTCCATGGGCCAAAATCAGCACACTTTGAATTAGCAGTGACAAGCTTCTTGCCTGGATCAGCCCTCTGGGAGCCAACATCAGATGGCTTGGGAATAACATAACTACTAAATGAAGATGGATTCATTTTGAAGTAGTGGAGAGCTCACCAAGTATTACTTTCTCATCACATCTTTGTTACCGCTTCATATCCACATGCCCAGGGAGAACACCAGTCAGGCCCTCTCAGAGAGGAAAGGTAGCTAGGTGACTGCAGTATGCAAGGTTGTATGTGTATTCCTGTTGGTGTGGGATGTTTGTAGAGAAACAAGAGTAAGACTGTGATCTGAATGGATAGTGCAGGACAAGAGAAATTAGCTTACAAGCAGCAATGCTTTTCAGTTATCTGTTTGAGTATTTAAAGAAGAGGAAGCACTACTCTGTTTTGCTTGGGGAGCTTTGCGTTTTCTCCCCAGTAAGAGTTCATAACAAATATTATTAAAATAAATAAACTGTCAGAAAAATTGCCCCACATTTAGCTTCCACCGAGGTTTACATTTGACATGAACATAAATTTTTCACAGTTCAGAAGCTGGATTAAAAAAGAATTGGAATCCACACCATGAATTCCACAGCTTTACAGAAACAATATTCTCTGCCTTGCTTCCCAGTATGTGTGCTCAGAAGGCAGATAGCTGGGGATCCTTTGTAACTCTAACAAGCCCTGGTGACTCTGGCAAGGGAAAGAAGTTCTCCACCCCACCTGTGTGGTCCAGAATCAAACTGCCTTTGAAATCCAGGCTTTTTCTTGAGGAGAGGGAGGACAGAACTGGCTCTTTTCCTGTCACCGTGGCCAGTCCTCCCTCTGGCAGCCAACAATTGCACTGCCTGCCCCACTTTGCCCTCCCCCTGCCCTAGTCATCCTTCCAGCTGACTTACAGGCTAGAACTTGCTACGTCTAAGCCGAAGGCTTGGGCTGGGCTGGCTGGCATGGCAGCAGCACAGTTCATAGAATCACAGAATAGTTGTCAAACCCAGGTGCTGGTTGTAGCTTGTGAAGCAGTCCTGCAGTGACCTGGCCACAGAACTGATACTTCCCACCAACAGAGCCCTACTCCTAAAAAGTGCTTGGGTATTTTTCTTGTATTTGCTATTTACTCCCAACTAGAAGTCTGGGCAAACAAATAGCACTGACTTCCTCCATTGGAGCCCACTCTAAACCAGAGCAGGTTGGAGGATGCCCTGGCTGGCAGGGCGGAGAGGCAGTTCCAGCTGCAGGAGCAGTGAGATGGCCAAGGCACCACCTTGGGGCCCTGCCCCTGCCCGGCAGGCTAAGTGGCACATCTGGCTCACTGCTTTTCCTTCTCCCCACAGGGTGGTTGGTGGGGACCAGACCGGCCCACGGCTCCAGCGCTCCCCCTCCCCAGGGCAGCGAGTGCTCTCCCCTCCGTCTCCGCTCAGTCCCCCCGCACAGCTCCTGAGCTCGGGGCCAGCAGGAACCCCAGCCACCACGCAGTCCCCACAGTCACGGAGGCCACAGAGGCACCTGGACAGCCTCACCTCCCCACCGGACAGTGAGGCCTACTATGGTGAGACTGACAGCGATGCAGACAACGTGGCCCAGGAAAAGCACCGCCGGGCCCGCAAGAAGAGCCCACGCTCCCCACCAGGCAGCACCAACAGCAAGGCGGATGTGCCCCAGGACGAGGTGTCCCTGTCCGAGCAGAGTGGCTATGAGAGCACACCAGAGGCTGCCACGCAGGGGGAAGCCGCAGGGGCCAGCTGCAGCGGGGTGGCTAAGAGGGAGATTGCCTGTCCACCCGGCAGCCGCACAGACACCCCCTTCTCTGAGAGTGAGGAACAGCTGCGGCCATCCTCAACAGAGGGTCGGGAGCCTTCTCCAGAGGCGATGCTCCTGCCCCATGCCACGAAAGCTATCCGAGCAGAGCGCCATCTCATCCCCATGGTGGGGCCAGTGGAGCACCCGGTAGATGAAGACCTAACCACCACATATGCAGAGAAAGCCAAGCAGGCTAGTAAGTCCTCTGTCCCCTGCCACTCCCCTATGCCTTCTTCCTATGCTTGACGTCCTTTCAAAAGCCTCATTCCTGCAAATATCAAGTGGCTTAGCTCCTCTAGCTTGGGAAGAAGCAAGAGCCAAGTCATCCCTGCAGAGACAGGGGCCTCCTATTGCACCTTTAGCACTGGGGTCTGGATCACCCAGAATGTCCCAAGCACAAGATGAGAGAAAGGGTCTGGGGTCTAGGAGTTGCTTCTAGGAGCCGTAGCCACACAACCAGCAATGCAGCAGCTGGTAGAATTGATCTCCTTCAGATACTACCAGCAAAGATGGGTGGGAGCTGGTAAATCAGTTAATCTGACAGTTCCTTGTAGGGTGGGTACCACTCAGGACCTTCCCAGGTGGGATAAAACACTGAAAAAATCAGCGTAGTACTTGGTAATGGACCGGAAGTGACCTCAATTGTGAATATCTTTCCTGATTTCTGCTACAAATGGTATTTCAAACCCAAACATGAAGGCAGAGTAAGATGTTATTTGACTTCACAGTGGTGATCTATCCAGTAATATTAAATACAAGATAATCATTAACCTTTTTTCATAAAGTATCTCACTTAGTCAAATGATTAACTTAATACTTCTCTGATCCTAGAAATAAAGCAGGTTTCAAAAAAGTGGCTTAACTGGGAGACAGACAGGGAAACTGAGACATAGAAAATTTATTAGACTGAATCAGAGATAAAACAGATTCTAATTTCTGGTTCTCTGCTTCAGACGCTAGACATCTTTTTCCCTGACCAGATAATATTTCAAGGCTGTTGTTAAGTCACTACTCTCTCTTGGTCCTTTAGAGGCAACTGTCAAATCTAGGCTGCATCCTCCAGGCGCTGGCTTACTGCTGTGCCCTGTGTCGAGGACAGACTCAGTGGAGTGCTTTATGTCAGGCCCTGCTAGGCATTGCAACTGACTTGCTGCTATGTAGTACTTCTTAGTCTGTAGCACTCGCTTTCCTTAGAAGAGCAAAGAAAGCAGCAATTCAGCCTCTCTGAGGATGAAGCTATTTTTTCTCCCTTTGAATAATGTACAAGCATGAGGTGAATGGTGAGAAAGGCATGTTCAGCTGCTCCCTGCCACCTGATAGTCCTAGCAGGGGATGAGCAAATGCGTTACATCAGGGCTTATTTCCACGGATAGCGTCAGTACAGAAGGCTCTCAGGAAAGCCATGTATTTAATGCAGAACATTTCTGATGGCAAAATAACACCCCATGGCAGAAGGTGATGCAACCGTATTGCCAGCTAGAGGTAGGGTTCCTAGAAGCGTTACAGACTGAGATGGTATTTTATTCTCCTATTACCTCTCCATGCCTCACCCGCCTTCTGGATTATGTTTGGCCATGGGTGTCCTTATGTAAGCGTTGCTCTGCCGTGGATGGCAGTTCACATGGCCAGCTTGGCCTTTTCTTGAGTTAGGAATCTTGGCAGTAAATGTCAAGGCAAAACTCTATGTCCTGATTATGCTGGACCACAGTAGCCATTAAAAAAACGTTGTGATCAGCAGCCAGTACATCTAGGAAGGAAGGAAGCAAAGAAAGAAGAGGGATGAAAGGTGTTCAACATGTGGTGAGCAGAGCTAAGGAGCACGTATCCCTGGCGGAGGGTGTGGGAGGGCAGAGTGGCACTGGCTCCTGCAAGGAGGCTGCTTGCAGAGATGCCATAGGCATTGGAGGTACGGCAGCTGGTGCCAGAAAGATGCAACCTTGCAAGGATGTTTGGACATGCACTGGCTTAGCTCCTACAGTTATGTCAGGCTCCCATGGAGCCCAGGGATTTTAAAGCTCTGTTAAAAGCCTTTCGTTAGCAGTATCCAAAGCACAGCAGCCTACTCTGGGACAGGGGCTTCCAGGCCTTGCTAAACGGGAACACAAAAACAAGCTCATGGTTTAGAAGCTAAGCAAGCTTTTAAAAGCTGAATTAGCAAGGATAGGTGACTTAGACGATCAGTCATAGAAGCCTAGGACATGAGACATTTAAGGACCATTCTGGCTACCTAATCAGATGTTTGCCTTTTGGAGCACTACCTCTCTAAAAACAATCCCAGTGCACCTGCTCAGCACACCCTCCTTGCCTTGCCCCAACCTTCACTTCATTATGGCTTCTACTACACTTTAAGAATAATTCCTTTTTTTGTTCGTTGGAACTGTCAACCAACTGGTTCCTCATCTTTTCTTTCTAGAATGTAGTCCTACAGCTTTCTTATGCCTGCTGTGATGTTTTCTCCAATTTTGAGGGTATTTATCGTGTCCTTTCTGTTCATTCTTTTTAACTTTCAATGTCGTTCTTAAGCTACAGAGGCATTCTCCCTTTCTGACCTGTTCCTATACCTCAGGCAAACAAAACTGCAGGTACAGTTACATTTCTGATCTGGGTTCATTGTATCCTGTCCTCTAGAACATTAGTGAAACTACAAAATGCTTTCCATGTTCCCCTCATTCTTTTTCCTATCCTTACCATAAAGAATGCTCAGTCTTTATACGCTAGTACTGATTCATTTTCTGTTAATTTTCATCTGATTGACATTTCTCCAGTACACTTTTTTTTGTATCAAATTTGCCAACTTTTGACAACCACAGTTCACCTCCCTGCCTTTGCAAAGTGGATGTAAATCATGTGGCAGTTGCCAGAGGTGACACTGCTGTCTGATGCCTGCTTTGAACAGCAGTAACATAGAACAAGTGCAGCTCACTTACTCACAGTAGCCAAGGATTTGACCCCAGGAGCAGAACACAATGTAGTGGCAATTACAAATAGCCTGAATGAGGATTTGGCAGGGGATGAGATGGAACAAAAGAAGCACAGGGAGGACACAGCAGCAGCTGATGGTGCCACCTTAGGATGCCCTGTGTGAGGTCAGCTGCTGTGCTGTAGCTCTCCTTCCCCAGCAGAGGTGCAAGGGCTTAGAGCTCCTTCAGGCAACAGGCTTGGTCCTGTCTCTTTCCCAAGTTCCTGCCCTGTCACAATTTATATATTGTTACTGACCCATTTTTTTCCCCAAAGCATGGGATAAGCACCTATATCATCCCAGCTCCCCACAGGACACACAACTCAGACATGCCTGCTCAAAAGCCACTCAGAGCATTGCTGATGGAGACCTGCAGGGCAGAGTGGGAAGCCACATACCATCAAAGTGTGGGGAACTTGCCCTACAAGTAATAGGACTTCAGTCTTCATTGCTACTCTATGCACCCTCATGTTTTGCCAGTAGGGCAAGAGAGCTGTACTTCAAGTAAACTACAGGAGAGCATTCATGCTTGTGAACCAGCATGTTGCCTAGTCTGAAGAAACAAAAATAGAAATTTGTTTCCTTTTCAATAAATAAGTAATTTGCTCATTTTAAAGAGGTTATTAATCCTTGGGGAAACTGGGTAACTTTAGGTCTCAATTCATCCTCATTGTGAAGGGCCTATCCATATTCTCCCTTGATATGATTTCTGTGCTGTTTGGATAATGCAAAACGAAAGGAAGAGATAACAAAATGGAAAACTTGTTTCAGGAGGTTAGCTGAAAGCAAGGGTTTGTGACAGGGGATCAGACTATGGATGTTACAAGGAACTGCTAGTGAGGTTCTTTGGTTCCCCATAGTTCTTGCAGTGTCCTCCTATGCTCGCATGCTCATCCTACCCTCAGGTGGAATCCTTGTGTAGCCAGAGCTGCTGCTTCTCTTTAAGGTGCACTTTATTTTCATCCCCAATCCTCTGTTGTCTCCCAGGTGTAACGGGCTCACGCCTTCTTATAACTGGAAATAACAATTGCTGGCAGAAGACAAGCATGCCAGGACAGCAGTCTGGTCCTAACTTGCTATCACACCCTAGGAATTTGTGTCAGTGCAAGAAGTGCTTCAAAGTATCTCAATTTAAACTTATCCACTGGACTATTTTTAATTCCTAGTACTCAATAGCCTTTCCATGTATGGCAGGGGAAGGGAGGGAAAAATGGGTGGGGAAATTTCCTCTTCTGCTTTATATGGCCCTGGCTGTGGTAGCAGATTCATCAAAGTTACTGCATTCCATATCAGAAAAGGAAATCCTTCTTGTTTAAAGCGGATGTACAGCAAGCATCACTTGACAAGATAGGATGCTTATAAATAAGTGGCCTGTTCATTGGAGGGCCATACAGATTACCTCTTCTAACAGTGTAGTCACATTTCTCTGCAGAGAGTGTGACAGCAACAAGCCAACTATCAGCCTATTACAATGCATATAGATCACAGGAGTTGTGAAGAAGATAAAGTATCTAAATGGCAGTTTGAACGTACTGCACCACGTTTTCTACTTGGCTTTCACCTTCGACAGCTGTGACTAATAATTGCAGTTACATAGTTGGTAGGCTAGCTTAATGGTTTTGCAATTCACTGCAATGTAGAAGACCAAAAAGTTTAGGTTCCCATCCTGCCTGCTTAAAAGTAGAACAGAAAAACATTCTGCTCAGCCCAGGAGATTAAAATTAATCACCTGAACTATTGATCATATAGGAAGTCTGCTCCTTGCAGTGTGAAGCAATGTCGAATAACCCTTGGCCCTTGCTACTCAGAGATTAGCCAGCCACTAGGGAAACAAGGACAACACCCTCCATGGGTGAATCACTGATGAAGAGTCTGATCTCACTTCATCATGCATTGAACTGGAAATTGCCTTCACTTGGGAAATTTACATACACCAGTGTATGCAATCCAGTTGTATGCCTTTGCTGCATTTGCTTACGAACATCTCACTTAGTATTAATGTTTGATTTTGCAGCTTGGAATGCATTTATTAACAAAGATAGCAGTAAGACAAACACTGTGCTAGTTTTAGGCTTGAGTATGTCATTTGAGCTTACACCTTTGGCTTATGTTCTTCTACCACAGGCACAGAGGTGTTATTTTTGGGCTGATGTATTAGCTGCTTAGGCAGACAGAAATTGTCTGATAATTGCTAGGTTCCAGGATTTTCAGAGCTGAGTTGAAAGAAATTCTAATGCAAATAGGCAACAAGAAACCTTCTTCCTGTCCAATGTTGTTTCCATCAGGTCTGAAAGTGACATGGGACTTGCTGAAAAGGTTGGGACAAGTAGGTAAAACTACTCAGCAACAACAGTGAAATGAGAAAAAATGATAGCGATGGAGCAGGAGAGGCATAAAAGGGTGAGGCATAAAAGGACTTCGACAAGGGGTAATTAAGCAACAGGGTCATTGCTCAATAAGAGAAAATTAATGTTAGGAAGGAGAAAAATGTCAACCTGACAAATATCGTTCTTCATTTTCCCTTAAATCTATCATAGGAAGAGAGATCCGTTTGTTGTGAAATCTGTAAAGCTTCACTGTCATCAGCGTATCTACTGCTTATGTTAACCAAGCAAGTGGCCCGCAGTAGAGAAGAAAGTGGAGCAGGAATAAGGGGGAGAAGATTCAGCATGCTCTGAAACTAAGTATACTGAAAAGGACAAGTCTGAATCATATCCTCTCTAGAAGAAGAACGTAAGGAATTAGTGAAAATTGTATCAGAATGGCCCTCAGCTCTTCGTTAATACTCTGGAATAATGGGAAGGGTTTCAGGGAAAGAGATCAAGAATATCACCCTTCTCATAGACATGGGCTCTGGAGATGACTAAAAAATGTTTACCTTCAGTTAGGTGAATGAAGTAACTATTTTGAACATATTTTGTGGAAAACAAAATGAAAACAACATGGACTTATAAAAAATGAAAAAAAGAAACCAGTCAGTGACCTGTTCAGTCAGGTAATGTACTTTGTGGCTATGGAAGTAAGGTGGACACAGTGTATGTTGACTTCTGGAAGATATCTGATATGGTTCCACACGACTTTTCCAACTTGAGAAATATGGATGAGATGGGACTACTGTAAGGTGACTACACAATTGGCTAAGAATAGAACAGAAAACATAACTATTAATGGCTCATGATGTCAGGTCAGCTAATTGGCTATGTTGGTAGTAGCGTTTCACTGGGCTTCTAAATCCAGCGGGACTACCTCTATATTTTCACCCATGGAGCTTTGAACATGAACTTATGTCAATCAAATGTCCTCTCCACCTCAATGTTATATGACTGGTGAAAAGACAGATGATTCAAAATCCCAACCCTCCTCCCTTCAGTCAGAGAACCTTGTCTTCTGGCTGGACCTAGACAGAACAGACAAGCAAGTGCTGTGGGGCACCCCACAATCCCTAAACTGCTGTTATTCAGAACTGGGACCTGGCTTGGACACCTTGCAGCTTTCTGCTCTGGTCTTTCTTCCCTCAGAAACCCAGGTGTGTGGGGAACATTGGGGCGGGAGGTGGTTTACCTACATTGAGGAGCTCAAAAGTGTTCCCAGTTCCACCATCATTGTCTTTGTATCTGCTTTTTCAACAGCAAACTCTTCCTAGTGAAGCTTTTAAACTATTTTTGCTTCTCTTGAATGTATTGTACCTATCAAGCAGTAACAGCAAATGGCAATAATACCATTTTTAATGGATGGCCTGAAGACTGAGGAGGGATTGCAATGTGTTAATTGGCAGAAGACATAAAGCATGGAAGGTACATATAGTTGTCCTGTGGAAGGCTGGATTTTTAGAAAGAGGTGGGAGCTTGGCAGGTTGCAGAAAGGGACTAAAATCAATTAGATAAGAATATATGACGAGTGCTACAGGATTATCAAGTGCACAGATGGTGAACATATGTTTCTCTGTATTACCAGAGTGGATGTTGGAAACATTGGTGGACAAAGAGAAGATGAATCAGTAGTATCCTGCTGTCAGACATCAAGCAATTTGTGAGCAGCAGAATTAACAGATCCTGGTTTCTTTTTATGTCTTATATTTGATATCTCATTCTCTAGTAAATGCAAATCTGCTTGATGCTTCTCATATTCAGAATAGGAGCTCATAATCTTTTCTGTGTGTCCTTCATTCTTTTGGTGCCTAATTAAGATCACACTCAGGCTTTCTGCTTCCTATGGTGGGGTCTATCTCCTCTGTCCAGCCACCTATTTTCATGTAAACTCAAAGGAGCTTTGAGTTTGAGCTTTTATCTTTGTGACTTGGAGACTAAAATAAACAAATAGGTTCAAAAGCTGCTAGGGTGAATGAGATAGATCAAAGGACATACAGCATGACTGCATAAACCTTTCTTAGGTAATCAGGCTAAAAATGCAAAAGACAGATTCACCAGTACGTTCAACAGGTGCTGTCCTGGCAGTCTTGTTGTAGAAGGCTATGCAGGGAAAATCCAGGGCCTGAGTGTGAGATGTCAGCATAGGAAAGCTGGCCATGTGTTCTACCTTTTGCACTGAGGACACATTTCCATCCAGCTCAGGAAGAAAAAACACAAACTCTCAGTGAGCTAAGGGAGATTTTTTTGAGTGAACAAGTGATTCAGATCTCCAGCAGGATGCCATGAGACTAAAACACAGACTAATTGCAGCCAGGCGTAGCAATGTCTAGATACAAAGCGTTGTAAGATGGAAGCATCAGTCTGTAGCATGCTAAATTGAAGGCAAAGCCAGTACTTATGTTTTATAGTATGCACAGTTTATGTTATGAAAGTATGCAAAGACCCAAGAATGAGAAATAAGTCTTTTGTCCCCAGATTTATACCACTTCTTTTATGTAAAAGAATATATAGTCCCCTTCCTTATTCTTTGCAATTCAATTATTCTCTGTAGCTTGAAAGACTGGCTTTTGACAGGGATATACTTGGAAAGCCCATATAACCCATTCCAATCTTATTTTGAAAGGACTCCAGATATGAAGAGCATTAAATGTCTACATCCTCCAGTGACTTACTGAGATATTTGCAACATTAGACATGGAAAAATGACCTTGTCTAACATAAATAGCTGGAAGAACAAAATTCTAGTTGATCCCGCATGAAAAAAGTAGTAAGCAAAGTAGAATTTCACCACACAGGAATATTTTCTTTATCTCTGAAATTAACAGCACTCTTACTTTATGTGGTATTGGCTTTTCTGTTTGGTCTTTAGTAATAAAATTTACCAGCTTTATTTCCTAGTGAACATGAACAGTATTTCACATTGCATAAGCCTGCCTGTTCAGAAGTTTCCTTGAGTATACATTAAAATTCTTTTGTGTAATAGGTTCTTATCCTGAAAAGATTTATAGTTTTTTTGCACTTCTCTTTTCTCTAATTAGTAACTTAATTCATTCCACTTCAGTGAGCTTTAGTTAAATCAGTGCACAGAAAAGTCTTTGTAGATTTTGGTTAATAGATTATTTTTTCTGGACTATTCTGGCAGAACTTAGTGGGGACAAAATTTGCGTGTTTTAGAAGTTAACAGAATATTTTCTGTAGAAATTTACCACCACATCAGCATAACTTAGGGGAGTTTTATAACCCTTCTGTTTACTGTCTTATTTATTTAATTTGGATATTCTTAATAGAGTTTTTTTTCAGCACTACAGAGCTATATTTTCATTTCATATATTGTATATATCAGATTCAACAAGGTTTTCTCAAAGAAATTGTACCCCTGTATATATAAATACTAATCAGAGAAGAAGCAACTGAGCCACTTTCATTGCTTTTGCTGTAAAAGCCTCTGCACGAGGCATGACGTATCTCTCACAGCAACACTGCCTGTGGAAATTGTCTTCCTTGGCATTCAGCAACAGCAAAAGGATTTTAGGAGGCATGGCCAGACCTTTCTTTTTCTACACTCACTAGAGGTGGTGTGCTCAGGTTCTGGGCTATAGTATTGCTAAGGCTGGGACTGCTGTGAGGGAGGATTACAGGGCACTGTCCCCCAGCTGCAGCTCTGGGATTCTCTCACAGGAACTATTGCTTTTGTCCAGAAAGAGGCAGCAGGACAAGGCCTAGCCAAAGCGCAGCGAGATGCTGAGCAGGTCATGGCTGTGGAGATTTGTAGACTCCCAGGACCCTCTGTTCTCTTCCTCTTTGTCCATCCCAGTCCTTACTATCATCATTTCATCTTTCATCACCTCTGTCTCCAGTGCAGAAGCTCTGAATGGCTCTGCCAAAATCCTTGGCCTCCAAACCATCTGTCACTCTCCCCGGGCACAGCCACACTCTTCCTTGTAGGTAAACAGTCTTTTCCATTTTAATTCAATTAAACCACTTCATTGCAGATACTCAGGATCCTAATACTCCTCTGTTAAATGTTTCTCAGTCCTGGTACACAACAGAAATCAGTGTCAGGGACTAGTACTCCCGAGACATGAAAGGAAATTAATATATAAAGGAAAAGAAAGGCTTTCCTCATCTTCATTTGTTCCTTATATCTTCTTGAAGCTGAGTGCTCTCTGAGAATTTCAGAGAAGGAAAGTTTCTTTCTTCCTGGGTTGGTTTCTCTGCCTCACTATGTTGGATATGAGCAGTGTGTTAATCTCATCTGTTTGAAGGGTTCATGGAAATGCTGGGCATTGAGGCACCGGTTAGAAACACAGTTTTCTAGCCTGAAGCTTGCACCACGAAAGCAGTGAGAGTAGAGAGCATGTTTACTTATTTTAAGGAAAAAAAGAGCAATTTCTTTTCCCAGGGAGTGTGGAGGAAAGAAGGAGAGAGTTTAAGTGCCAGGTGACATTGTCCATCACACTGCTCAGCTAAGACAAAAATAGACAAAGTGACCTCATGGCTTCTGGCAGCAATGCCTTTGAGACAAAAGAGAGGCTTTAAAAGGCTTGTGGAACTGATAGCAGAGGGCTCGGACACCTCAGAGTTTTGGTTCTGCTCCAGCAGGGAACTG
The DNA here is from genome assembly GCA_013396635.1 of Penelope pileata. Lineage (NCBI taxonomy): Eukaryota > Metazoa > Chordata > Aves > Galliformes > Cracidae > Penelope > Penelope pileata. The sequence goes on from WBMW01004686.1 coordinate 521,054, forward strand.
CTTTGCTTCTCTCTGATTGCCTCTCTCTGTTTATGGGGAGCTGTGAATTAAACGGGCTTTGTGACATGCCCAGCTCTCCAGGTCTGGACTCTGCCTTCTCAAGTTTGGATCAGCCTTATGCAGGTACAAATGACTCTTTTCTTTCTCCTCCCTCTTTCCTCTCTCCTGTTTCTTCTCCTCTGTGATCCCTATTCTTCCCCTGTTCAGCTTTCACTCTTGCTCTTTTTCTTCGGCAAGTCATCTCCGGAAGATTTCTCTTTCTGTTTTTTTCTTAAACTATTCTGAGAGATTATAGCTTGACTACTACGATCATTTTTTCTGTTGGGAGAATGGCTGCAATTTGTTATGTGCTTTATCATTGATAAGAGGGAAATTAGGAAGAAGAGAAAAGTGAAGCAAGCCACAGGTCCCAGAGGGCCTCAGTTTCCAGCTGCTTCAGAGCATAGAGCAGTTCAGAGCAACTTCCTAGGGAAGCTGTATGTGGACAATAGTGCTAAGACTGGTAAAAGATTTGCTGGAGGCACAACCAAGACTGTCTACTGTTGTATTTTCTCCTTGCTAGCCCACACTGTAGAATTGAGCCCTTTCGTGGTGCTTTGCTACCAGAAGGGGCTCAGACACTCACTTTGGATGGTGTAGCTCCCTAGCTGTTAGCTCTCGATGCAATAAATCCTTCTGTGAGTTACTCGCACAAAGCTTACAAAGTCTGGACTTGATTTAGATTCTGTAGCGATGCTCTTCCTCCTTGTAAATTTAGAAGCAAAATATGAGCCTGATGAGGTGTAGTGATTGGATGCTTGTAGAAAGAAAGAACTCTCTCTTTATCTCCTCCACTGTGAATCGCCCTTTCCTGCAACACATGCATGTAGGTTTCTATGTGGAGTGGATAGACCTTCAGGGACTGTAATTCATTTCCATCACAGACAGCTGGTCTTTGAGGGCAAGTCCACAGCTGCCCTGAATAGCACTAAGTCTTCACAAAATCCTGGACGCTATGTTAGTCTTGGTTCAGCAAGGCGGAGTCAATATGTAAAGAAAGTCTGCAGAGAGCCTTCACTCTCCAAGTGCAAGTACACATGGTGAGCCATTTGTTCAGGTCAGCATTGGTTTTGCTTTTTCTAATTTCCTGGGTGCAAAGGGGAGGAGCGGGCTGAGCATCCAGGTAAGGTGATCTTAAACCACAGAGGTCCCCTTGCTGAAATCACAAGGCAGGGGAAGGTGCTATGGAATGGCTGCGAACCTTGAGATCAGTCTGTCTTTGTTTTTATCTTAAGTTTCTGGAATGATGGCTGCTCTGCAAACTAACACCTTATTTTCAACATAGAGTAAGAGAAGGAGGCTCTTTTTGCTGTGGTTACAGTGATGCTGTATAGAACCTGCCACACCTGTGCAGCCAAGCCAGGTTTTGGGGAACATCTGCAGCCCTCAGGAAAACTTGCGTCCTTCCTAGCTAAGCTTCCTCTCCTGCTGCTGTCCGTCCCCCAGCGCAAGTAACTCTCGCACTAGCTGGTCCCCACTGAATGAATGCTCTGAGATAAAACAGTGAAATGTCAGGGCTGGACAAGGCAATGCAGTTTTTTGACAAAAGATTAGAGGCAGGCAGCGGATGGATTTCTCACCCATATTATCATGCTGGAAATGAAAGTAAGGAAAAGGATGAAATGAAAGAAACTGGAGGTTAGCGTAGGGTTTGGGCTTGTTCTACTTTTTTCTGTGCAGGGTTAGTGCTGATTTCTGTCACTTGAACACCAACTCTACAGAAGTCCATGCTTTGCTTGGGGCAGCTGAGTTTGGTTTTCTGTTGAATCTCGCTCACACCCTGCTTTCCCTGCACACAGGGCAGAGAACGCAGCGTTCCTCCCTGGGGCTTTGCTGTCCATCAGACTGGCAGAGCATATGGAAAACGATTATCCTGCACTTTCATGCCAGTGTCCCCAACAGGTGTCCGCTTTTCCAGGCAAGCCTGTGTAAGTGAATTCCTTCTGGGCTGGCTGACTGGTTGTAGAGGTTTGGGATTCTTGGTCAGGAACAAATACTCTGCTTCCTTGATGGGTATGGGGCACAGGCAAGGGACTGCAGGAAGGGTGAAAACATGCCTCCGGCTGCTGCAGGGCTGCTGCAGAGAGCATTGAACAGCCTACATGCAGTGTTGCTGCAAGACGCAGACTAGAGCTGGCACTGCAGGGCCCAGGCCCAGTTGTGCTTGCTGAGCACCTAAAAAGCATAACTCTCGTTGCACACACACAGGGTAGCTAACAGTACTGGCAGCTGCTTTCCAAACCCCTAGAGGGACCGATTGCTCCTGGGAATCCTCCATATGGTAGGAGGAAGGTCTCTGCAAAGCAGGGCCCTGCCTTCAGGGTGATAAGTAGATGGTCAAAATTCCCAGCATCAAGGGCATGTACTGCAAACACACTGTGAGATGCAGCCAGGGACTATTGGCCACGTGCTGCAGAAATAGGAAATCCCAGGTCTGACCAGAAATCAGAGACCAGTCATTGAAGCAAAGGAAGTTCTCTCCCTGCACCCCTATGAACTTCTTTGATTGTGTTTGCAGGGAAAGAGAAAACTGACCTGGGTTTCTATCAGCAGTTCCTAAAGATGCTATCAGCAAAGGCTGGAAACAAAAGGAAGGGCAAGGGGTGATAGTATATCTCCTTGTTTGAGCATACCTAGAATACCTATAGCCATATCACTGTCCATCTTTCCCCATCCAGCCTCTTGCAGAGCTCTGAGCTTGCCTCTCTTTGTCTCTTGCAGAGCTTCACCGCCACGAGAGCATCCAAGAGAAGAATGTGAAAGAAGCCAAAACCAAGTGCAGAACCATTGCATCCCTGCTGACAGATGCACCCAACCCCCACTCCAAGGGGGTGCTGATGTTCAAGAAGCGCAGACAGAGGGCTAAGAAGTATACACTGGTGAGCTTTGGGAGTGTCGACGAAGACCGCTCCTACGAGGAAGAAGACGGAATTTTTCCAACTAGTGAGTCTGAATTTGATGAGGAAGGTTTCTCTGATGCCCGAAGCTTAACAAATCACTCAGACTGGGACAACGCTTACCTGGACATTGAAAAGTCCAAGTCAGACTCTGAGCAGAAAGAAGAGAAGCAAAAAGGTTTGAGTGAAGCCTCAGGCAAAGGAGCACGATTATTTGAGCAGCAGAGGGAGAGGGCAGGGAAGTACACAGTAGAGAAAGTCCCTGCACAGAGGAGCCCCCAGCTCACCACAGCTGCCCAGCCACAGCCGGGCATGGTGAATGGAGATATGCCTGTGCCACAGAAGACAACCAGCGTGCCCCTCAGCATCCACCTGGAAGGCGTGCAAGTGCCCAGCAAGCAGCCAGCCACCATGCCCACTCAGATCCTTGCTTCTCCCAGCCCCACTGTCTTCCCAGCCCCTCCCAGCACACCGGACCCCTTCTCTTCAAGCACAACGAGCATGTTCAACAGATCTGCACGGCCCTTCACTCCTGGTCTTTCTGGCCAACGCTCAGCAACATCTTCTGTCATCTTCAGGCCATCTGCACCCAAAAAACCCAGTGAAAGCCTGGCTGGGCAAAGCACGGTGGTCCCCCCTTTCTCACCTCTGGCTCCAGGAACACCTGCCAGTGCCCCAGCACCAACACACCGCGGTCCAGTGAGCTCCTCCACATCTCTGTATATTCCTGCACCAGAAAGGCCAACACCACCGCTAGAATCACAGCCAAGAGTGGGAGGAAGCGCTCCGGAGACTAAGCCTTCTGCCAGCACTGCACGGACCTCCACTGCTTCTATATTTCTGTCAGCTCCCTCAAAGCCAGGAGGGGAAGTGGCCTCCACATCATCCCAGCCACGAGTCTCTGGAACGGCCTCTTCTTCCTTGTATATTAGCCCAGCACCAGCACAGCACACGGTAAGCAGCTCCCCGCTGCCAACGCAGCCTTCTGCCACCTCACCAGCAACACCACGGCCTCCTTCTGAGCCCTTAACCTCCAGAGAGCAGAGGATTGCTGTACCAGCTCCCCGTACGGGCATCTTGCAGGAGGCTCGCCGACGGGGCAACAAGAAACCCATGTTCAGTAAGATTGAGGAGAAGAAAAATTCACCCAACCCCGAGCTCCTGTCTCTGGTGCAAAACCTGGATGAGAAGCCAAAAGGTGACCATCCTGGTGCAGGCTTTGAGTCTGGGCCTGAGGAGGACTTTCTCAGCCTGGGCGCTGAGGCCTGCAACTTCATGCAGTCCTCAGGCCGCAAGTTCAAGACACCACCTCCAGTGGCTCCTAAGCCTCAGCAGCAAGATGCAGGACTGGTAAATGGGGACATGCCTCAGCTTAAAGGCAAGGGGGCACAGCTCTTTGCCAAATGCCAGAGCCGCAGGGACAAGTTTGTGGTGGAGACAGCTACAAAGCCGGAGGCCAAGCCCAGGACCCCTTCTCCTTCTCCTTCTCTACCTTCATCCTGGAAATATTCACCCAACATCCGGGCTCCCCCTCCAATAGCTTACAACCCAATGCATTCCCCTTTTTATCCTCTGGCAGCCAGCAAGTCTCAGGCTAGCAAGGCAGAGAGCAAAGTGAAAAAGGCACCTGGCCAGAAATCAGGGATGAAGGTCATTGATTTCATGCGCCATCAGCCCTATCAGTTAAAGTCAGCCATGTTCTGTTTTGGAGATCCCCCAAGCCCCAGCACACAGGAGTCTCCTGGTCAGCCAGCCCAGCATGCCAGCTCATCCTTCACTGCAGCCAAGCAGGTCCCTGTGAAAACAGCCAAGACGCAGGAAATTCGTCGCTTCTCCACCCCGGCTCCCATGCCAGCCTCAAGCAGCTTGGCACCCACTGTGCTTGTGCCTCGCTCAGCCACCACGTTGGATGAGCCAGTGTGGAGAACAGAAATGGCTTCTTCTGCCCCTGCTACGCCAGCACCCTTCCAGGAGGAGCTCAGCCAGTCCCCTAAGCCATACCAGAGTTCTCTTGAGTTTGGTCAGGCAAGCCTGGGGCCCTCCCCAAACCCAGCCTCAGCCTCTCGGTTTCAGGTGGCCAGGCCCAAATTCTCAGCAGCCAGAACAGGGATGCAGGCCAATGTGTGGAGGCCAAGCTTTGGCCACCACTGAGGCAGGCATCGCTCCCATCCCATCCATGGCCCCGCAGAGGTAGTGCTTGTTTTGTCTTTCTTGTCAGCTCAGTACATTGGGGTGAGTGACACATAATGAAGAAAAGAGAAAAAAAAAATTTACTTCCCTTCTGCACTGCCCTCTCCCCCAGCCTCCCTTTGGTCTCGGATGGGCAGCTTCATGGCAAGGCTTACAGCTGTGGCTACAGATGGAGGAAGAATGTGGAGAGTGGGCATGTGTGGTACACAGGAACTGGGAACTTGCATGCAGCAGCAAAACCACCTCTGGAGAGGTTGAATGTCAGGTGTTGTCTCACATGAGGACACGCAGTGAATTTCCTCTGAGGGTTTTGGTGTCAGCCTTGAATGAAGGGCCCTTGGGGGATAAGAGCCTTGCAGGAAGAAAGGGTTAGAGACAGGGTTCCAGTGCAGAGGTCCTAGCTTTCCCATTAGACTGCTTTTTTAAGTGCCTGTTGGTCTGTATATATGCGGTGTGCCCACATACACACATGGAGCAGCAGTAAGTGGGAAGTGAAAGAAGCAGGCTCTGCTCTGGACACTTCAGCCAGATTCCCTTCCAGAGAGGCATGGAAAAGGAGGCAATGGAGCAGAGCAGGGGTGTTTGCACATGCACATGGAGGCAGTGTGCACTGCGCAGGAGGATGGCAATGTGTGCCTGTTCCTCCAGTTGCCAGGGCTGGAGTTGAAAGAGAGTCATCCTAGCTAGTGCTCAACGCAGCTGTCAGGTCTGGGAGCAGTTTGTCAGAGGGGCATTGGATGGACTTGCTGGGCTACCACAAACTGGAAGAATCACAGAAGGAAGTGTCCAATTTTGGAGATGCATAAATAGCAAAGCTAAGTTCAGGCAGTGTCTCAGACTCCAAACAGGCCCTGCAGCAGTAGTCTCACTGGAACAGGATACAGATGCTGTAAGTATAAAGAAGGGTTGTGTGGGAGAAGGTAAAGTTGGCTTTAAAAGGAGGCAGGATTGAATATGCATTTGCACATCAGCTTTTTGTTTAGTTTAGGACGGAAGCATGACTAGATTGGAAATGGGTCATTACATAAAACTTTCTGAAATCTCTGTTGAGCTGGAAAATGGAATCCCTTTACTGACAGTCTCAGCAGGGGAGTGGGAGATAGGGAAATAGTGTCACAAATGAAATTTCATACTAAACAATTTAAATATCCATAAGACCATTTGATAGAAACTAAAGTGCTCTGAAATTCCCAGGGGATCTGCATTCTTACACACACATACAGAGCTTAGTTTGCTGGCAGTGCTGAGGAAATAGGACTGGTTATTCTTTGAATGCCCTAGGCTAGACCTAATCCCTGTATCAATAGCATACAAGAAGAAAGCATACCCTTTCCCAGGGAAGAATTCAGGGTATTAGTAGGGTCTCTTAAGAAAGCATTCCCTTTCTTGAGGAGGAACTCAGGGTATCAGTAGGGTCTCTCTGCATGCGTGTGTGCACATCACATGTGCTCTGACGTGTAAGCATCCCTGTCATTCCTTCCTGCCCTTTCTCCCCCTTTTGTGGCAGCTACAAACTGGGCTGGAGAACCTTGCTAGCAGCTCTAGTCCTGGACAAGTTTGAGAGGGGAGGAATGAGAGAAAAGGAAAAGCAATACACAATCCTACCAAGTGTCTTTGGTTCCATCACAGTCTGGCTGAGCTTGCTCTGCAGGCCTGTGTTTGCAGTGTGCATTGCTGGGGGCCCTGGAATGTAGGAGGAACATGCTGGGGAGGGAGGAGGAGAGCATTTACATCTCTCTTGGCAAACTAACAGCCATGGGAGCAGATGAAGAGAAAACCTTTGGGTATGCCCTGAGTTAATAAGAAAAGGGGTGGCTGGGCCAGATGAGGCGCTGCAACTGGTTGTATGACATGGGAGCAGCCGCAAATGATGAGGTGACAGTACTTGTTCTTGGAAAGCCCCGGAGGGGAGGTCTTAGGACAAGTCATCTTGCAGAGTTAACTTAGACCACCAAAATTCACTTTACTGTGGGGAGGGGGGAGAAGCCATGCTACAAAACCTGACTTGGATGATTGCTTTCTCATTCATCCTATGCTGCACTGCATTGCTGTCATTTCTGAAAAAAAAAAAATCCTGTGTGCTTAGCAAGCTAAATCTCTGTGATTGTTCCCAAATAAAGGAGTCTTCTGTTTTTCTAGGATACCTGTGGAGAGGAACTAAAGGACTGGTAGTGTCGCAAAAGCTTTGTCTGTAATCTCCTTGTGGAGCACTGACTGGCTATCCTTGGCTGGTGGTTTTAGCCACTTAGATCAGCTTGCCCAAGAAGAAAGTATCACTGAACTCAGGTGTAGAGAGGGGTTATGTGGACCAGAGAAAGGGTGCTCAGGATAATTCTGCAGTGAAGAAATAACCTCAGAAAGTCTGAATATTACTCCAGTGTTCCTGTCTCTCACGGACTTAAAGATCAATTGCTGTCAGGGCCTGAGTGTCTAAGAAACTTCATTTTGCCACTGGAAAAAAAAAAAAGAGAGAGAGAGTGAGAGAGAGGTCTGGCTTTAGCATGTTTGTGAGATTGTGTCTAGCCTGTATTTGGGTGGTGCTGCTCCAGATTTCTAGGATACACTGATGCAAGCCAATGAGTGATGGCCAAACACTGTGGAATATTACATTGCAGGATCTGAGTGGAATAACTGGATTTGGCTCATAGATCTTGCATTCCACCTCTACCATCCTTGTTACAAAGCTAGGTTTGGAAAGAAAGCTGAAGTAGTTTGTTGGATCTCAGCTTCTCCCAGTTTTTTCTGGATCCTATGCTGAGGACAGAACGGGATCTGCAGAAGCAGAGGGTGCTGCAGATGAGGCCTACAGTGCTTGTGGAGTATCCCAAATAGGGCCTGTGGCCGCAAATAGCATGAGATGAGAACTTATACTGAGATGCATCTGCTAAGCTATAGGGAAGAAACCTGCTCAACTGCTGGCTTCAAGCAGCTCTGCCAATGTCTGCTCGCGAAAATAATGTGTCTGCCTGTTTGAAAGGTCACAGTGGGGGTTACAAGGAATACTTTTGAACCATATAAGATTGTCTTGAGCCTCTCCAAATTTATAATTCCTCAGCTGTTAAACAAGCACAGATGTAAACAGTTGTTGAACAAGTTTTAGCTCCCACCTGCTAATTTATGAGCTGCAATGGTAGGCCAAACCCCAGTATCCCATAGTCAAGCTTTTGAAGACATGGGATTTAAAACTGCCTAGCGTCCCTCCTCTCTAGCATGCTGCTCTGGCAATTCTGGGGGTTTATCTTGGCTTCAGAAGTGTCAGTCTCTTCCCTCTGAATATATGGAACACTTGCCAGAGATAACCTCAAGTTCCTGCAGCGGCTGAGAGGAAGAATCTCCGAAGAGACTGGTGTGACGAGGAGTCACTTATCACCAGACACAAGCACAGTGCACCCAGGATTGTTCCTCTGATAGAATTTGCTCCCTTTCTGCTATAATATCCAGCACACCTTACCAGACCCTACTCCCAGAGGAAACCCATCATTGCTCTGAAAATGGGAGTCCCACAGCAGTGCTCTGTCTGGTGACAAATGTGACCCCAGAAGGAGAACAGAGTTGGCATCTCCATTTTTGGAAATACTTTTTCCTTTCCTGTTTTGTCTTTTTTGCAATTTACTGTCACTTTCTATTTGTTTGTGCAGAAGAATAAACTTGTGATATGCACTTTACATGTGGCATTTTGTCACCTTCTTTGCTTAGCACCCAGAAGGAACTGCTGTGTACATCACATACAGTTAAGCCCTACCACAAACTACTGAGGGCAAGAGAACTTAAGGAGTTCAAAAAAGGGTGGGAAGTCTCAGTAATAAAAACACCTGGTCTTAAGCTGGACTTAAAGCTTTTACACATTAAAAAAGCCCCACGCAAGCAGAAAGTTAAGTGAAATGTAAACTTTTGTACTGCAGGTTATAAAACACTCACTGATAGGGCAAAGAAGAAATTTCCTTATGGGCAGTGTCACAGCCTAGTACTAAAATCAGCTCTGACTGTACCTGTTAACTCTCAGTACAGCCATTCATGCTCTGCTGTAGCCGAGTGATCTATGTCTACAACGGAACAAAATCCAGATAAGAATTCACAGAGGTGCCAGCTGTGAGCCTTCTCCAACTACCTCTGAAATACCCGTGAAGTCTGGCCCGGCAATCTCCTCTTGTCTTAAGCTGTGGGGCTGTAACAGTCCCAGTCTGAGCAAAAGATGAGTCCAAATCTTAACACTGCAAGGATGGGACACAACACCTAGCACAACCTAAAACTGATTTAGTCACCTTTTCCAGACTCAGCCTAAATCCTCATCTGTTTGTTCCGGAATTCCTTTTAGGGGATTCCTCTGCTATCCTCTGCTTGTAAATCTTGCATGAACAACTATTTGTCAGCTCCGGTATGTCTAAATACAAATCCACATTGTACTACTATTCAACTTAACATTAACTGAGGGATCAGCAAATCCAATCAGTCAGAAAACAGAATACAAACTGCTGTATCCTCAGACTCCAGCCTTAACCCTAACTCAATTCATGTTAAAGTCTACTCAGTTTCTGGGTCCTGAGAGTTTTGTTGTCCTCAGTTTAGGACAAGTGTTAGCAGGCCTGTTTCCCAGATGTACATCACCACTGACAGCAATTCCTATGCACTGCAAGAGATGCTGAGGTCAGCTGTAGGATCAGACTGGAGACTGGACACTTGTGTAGGTATCATTTCTGGATGTCTCTCAGATTAACTGCTTATGCAGTGGTCTGGAGGTGGATCTCGTGACTATCCAGCATATTTCTGATTGATTTGTGGATAGGAAACACACAAAGAAGTAAAAATGTCTGCTGATGCCAAACCTGAGCTTGAAGTCGAACCAGAAGTGCAGTTCCCAAAGAAATAAGTCTACAGATGCACAGGCTGCAGATTAGGACTGCATCTTGTTTCGCTTAATAAAGCCAACATAGTAGGATTATGAGCTACTCCAGATGGTTTGACACATTGCAGGACAGTTGTTGTGTCCAGGGCTTTGAATAAATTCCCTGTTAACCTCTACAACCTTCTCAAGTGAGAGTCATTTCTTCTCACAGCAGATCATGTCAGAAGGAGCCAGAAAAACAGACTTTCAAAGGTGGAGGAGGAGCTCTGAGGTTAATGGACTGTAGCAAAGCCAAAGGATTACTGAACAGCAACGCAGCAGGCTGGGGATGAACTCGGACTTCAGTGTGCTATTCAAAGAGTGTTTTAAAATCAGAAAATAGTAAGGTGCTTAGTGGGGATACCTACCCCCAAACAATCATACTGGATGGTAGAAGCATCCAGCAAAGGGCACAGCCAGGCAAATACGTGGAACATATGAAGAATATTCCCTGGCAGTACAGACCTATAGCTTCAATGGCCACTAGATGTTGCCACTGTTCTTCTCTAAATTATCCGGAGTTTTGGCATTCACCTGATGTGGTGTTAAATCTGGAGGGTTGAGAATCTTAGGAAATCCTTTCCCCCTAATCTATCTTCTTTTGGCATTCACATACAGCATTTCTTAGTGCAGGATACAAGCGGAGAAGACCAGCCTCATACCAGGGAGTTTTGGCAGTGGGAGGCCTGCTGCAGCGTGGACGGCGTTCCTGGGTGGCAGCATGTGGGGCATGCAGGCAAACAGGCTGCCCAGCAAGGAGCACACCACGGGTACGCCAGCTATTCCAACACACTCCAGCTCTGTGATCAAATCCCACAAATTTCTGTCCCAGCCCTACATCTCATCATGCATTAAGCCCACGTAGTGGCAGGAGAGAGCCTGCTGTTAACTATTTCTCCCACTGTGTTGCTACAACAGAATACTGATAAGTGATGCCCATGTTAAATTAGAAGAGATTAAGCAGATGTGAAGAATTTTAAAATATCAAATAAAATAACATAAAAAGACATATTTCAAAACAAAAAAAAACACCCCTCCCCCTCCCCAAAAGCCAACCTGAGAGTTTCACAACTTCTTTTCAGAACTGATCAAATTATGATGAAATCTGCTGCTTATGAGTATTTTCAGCAAATACTAGTTGTGGCTCCAGGGAAAAAAGGGGAGCAAGGCCAGTATTTAACTCTGTATCTTTGGAAAATTAGAAGAGTGAAGGCTATTTGCCAGACTGACTGTGCTTGCCAGACTTTCACCTAATCAAAATCTGCTCAGGAGACAGCCCTGCTGAGGATTTCTGTCTTGGCTCCTACTTACATCCATCTAGCACTGCCTAACGAGACAGATCTCATCTGCTGTGCTCGAAATGATTTTACAGACATCAACAATGAGAAGTTAGACCATTTGAAATTAGGCACATGGGAACATGGCACAAAAATAAATTTTGAAGATACAGGTCAGAGAGGGCCAAGCTTTGTGCAGGCTGTTCCTAAGGCCATTTAAGCAAAGGGTATATATTTGGAAAGAAGGAGGTGGTCACAGTGAGATACAGGCAGTTCCTTGTATGATTAAAAACTCCTCCCTGAAGCACTGCGGTGTCCTGGAGGCAGGACACGTACTATCCTTGCTGACCTAAGGGGAAACTCTGCACTCAAGCAAGGACTGAATTTAGCGCCCAAATCTCACCACAATCCAGGAAGAAAGAAAACCAAAAACAAAAAACAAACACAAATGAAAAACAATCAGAAAAGGAAAAGAACTCAAGCAGCTCATCAAGAGAGTCTTCTAACGATTGAAAACTTACAGCCTTGAGTAGAACCCTACATTACTTATTACCTGTGCTGCCTTCATCCTATTACTTAAAGCAGAGATATCAGATTGGAACAATATTACCAGTGGAAAAAGCCACTAAGCTGCTGAACCTGGCACCATGGCAGACCACAAGTGCAGTCTCTGCCAAGCCTACCAAAGACATTCCCAGACTACTGAACTGCATATTTCTATTTCTCAGGGAAACTGCAGAAAGAGGAGAAAGGAGCGGGATTTAGTTCTCAGCCCGGCAACATGAAAATGGAGACGTCATTTTATTTGAAGACAGCGTAGGAGGTGAGAATCTCAGTTAAAGATGTGCCTTGGTGTTCAAGTGTCAGACACAAGACTGCTTTATCCAAATCACCCTATAAATCCTGGTGCCACACTAATAGGATAAACCCTCTCTTACATTCCATATGGGTCCAAGGCTCCAGCTCTGTGCAGTGTGCTCCAGGCTGCACTCTTAGGTCCTACATCTCATCCTGAGTGTGTATTTGCCTTGCCCCTAACCCCACTTGTCTCTTGTGCTTTGGGATGAGAATCCTCAGAGGAATCAGGTCTCCTGGAGGTGCAATTTGTGCTCATGAAAGTTCTGGAGATGGCTGGAAAAATAATACAGCAGCCATGAAATGGTTTGAAAACAGTTGCTGAAAGCAAGCAGAGATGAGGCTGAGTTTAGCATCATCCTAGCAACTGCAAGAATGTGCCATATAGCGGTAGCTGCACTTCTCAGCTTTGCACCCCATCATATAAATCACATTGGAGATAGGTCCCTGTGGGTCATTCTGATGTATCTGCTGGTTTCAGTGAAGGATGCAGTGCTCGTTTGGACAGTGGAAATCTCATAGCAAAGTGTTACATCGGATGTGAATGGGGAAGAATAAGCACTGTGCTATAGGCACAATGTGAGGTACACATTGGTGATGTGGGTGCAAGTGAGGAGAAAATGGGAAAATTTAGGCTAGGAGATTGTCATATGTGCCCTGGCTCCATGCAGGGTATAGAGGCCATTTATTGTCCACAAGTCTCTACTTCCTAGACACAGACAATGGTTACAGCACTCTTAATGCTTTGTGCTTTTCAACCCACTGATCACACTGGGAAGTTTTATACACATTTAGTGCACAAAAAAACAGCTGTGCAAAGAAAAAGAGAAAGTGACTGTCTCCTGACAACCCTTTATATCAATTTTGCTTGCAATTCTCAGTGCAGATGATTTTCTACTACAAACAAACAATGCTGTGTGGTGTTGTTTTTATCCCCACTAGATTCTAGGTTTATTCAGTGGACAGCTTGATTCTGATCTGATGTGAAATGGAGGAGACAATGTTTTCTGTAGGATTTCTGCTTTACATGGAAGTTGAAACACACGCACATCTTCGAGTAACCCAACAAAATGAGACACATTCTCTCCATCCTAGAAGCAGAACCCAAATGATTAAGAGGTAAAACAGTCGCCTTAGAAAGAGCAAGCAGGAGCTAAGATAGAGGAGTCATTTGCATGCACAGAGCTACACAAAATGCAAGCAACCAACCATTTCTGCCATGAATCTGGAAATGAGTTTCCTTGCTGTTTGATTTTTCTGAGTTTCCCATATACATTGCACAGCTCCTTCCTAAAACTCTCTAAATAGCTTTCTAGACTTTGCACTACTTCTCAGTTCATGACTATTATACTTCTGATGCATTATTTGAATACCTGGCATTTTAGGAAGTATGTATGAGAGCCTAGAGAATGCTGAGTTGAATGATGGAGTGAGAAAGGGGCAGAAGAAGCATGTAAAGAAGAGGAAGATCCCAGAGAGCGTTTTTTTGAAGCATTACTAAGAAATAGAACATTGAGAAAGTATTACTAAAATGCAATAGGAGGACAAAGAGGAATGGCTGTATTGATTTGAACAAACGAGGAGTGAGGCACCTATGGAGTGCCCGGTCTTCCTGGGCACTGAGGCAGTGACTGCAGGAGGCCCAAGAAGCAACCTTTTCCGTTCCCCTCTCCTCAGGGCTGGTGGCAGTGCTATCTGAGACTCTGCACTCTGGGCTGACAGCTATTAATAACAGCAGGATGCCTGTGCAAGCAGACTTCAAGAGTCAAATTCACAGCACTCTGCATCAGCACTTTGTGCTGGGCAGAGCTTGCCTGCACCCAGGAGGCAGCCTGGGTGAGCGGGGCTGCTGGACAAGCCTCCCCAGCAGCACCCAAAGACAGGCTGGGAGGAAGCGGCCCACGGCTGAGCTGTGGGGCAGGTGCACGAGCTGCTGTGAGCGTGGCACTGCAAGCCTGAGGTGAGTTGACCTGGAGGCAACATAGTTTAGAGTAGGGGCTGGAGAGGGTAACAACTAGTTTGGTTTGCAGCAAAACCAACAAAATGACTGCTGCAAAGACTCACGCTGGGAAAGACACAGGAACTGCTCAGGGGAGGGAAGGATAATTGTGGCCCAGGCTTTATGTATGGGATAGTGGGGAGGATGGGGACTGAGGCTGCAGCAGCCCCCCCGTGGTGGGGTAGCAGGAAGAGCAGTAGCCACAGTGCAGCTCTGGGCCCTGTCCATGCTGAAGACTGCTGCCCTTTTCCCCATGCTAAACCCATTCCATGCAGCAGGTCTTCCACTCTCCAGTCCTGCTGGATTAGTGGAGAACAGCAGAATGGGACAGACTTGTCCTCGCTCTTCCTTGGGAATGAGTGTGCTGGAGGGGCACAGTTCCCTAACAGCGTCAGCCCTTTCTGTCTTGCCCCAAGGAGCCCATATTTGGGGCATGCAGATGATTTCCCTCTGTTTTGCCAGTCATGTGACCCATTAGATGGGCCATAACCTTCCAGCCCCCCTGCCTGCTGGCAGCATTGCCCCTTTCCTGTCAAGCAAGACCTCCTTCTTTTATATAGCCAAGCAGATGTCTGCCTGCTCGAGGAGAATGTGCAGCGCATGCTTTATGGCTGCACCTGCTCACACTTGCTTAGGGAATACACAGGGTGGTCTCTTCCACGATGTGAACTATACAGGCAGCATCTTAGTAAAAAGAAAAGCTTGGAAATCAGAAAGAAAAACAAATAATCCAAGAGAGTATCTGGCAGTGTAGTTGGAGCTGGTTTAAGAGGACTGGGCTGCTTTCGGCGTTTATCATCACCTCGTCACATGAAAATCATGTTGCAAAAGGAGCAATGGTGGAATAAAACTGCAACATACATAGAAGATAAAAATGTCTATTTGTCTAAACGTCATAACAAGGGCAGTGCACAAACTCCTAGAGCTAGTTGCTTGCTTGATAGTTTATATATATATAGTTGTATAAATATAACTCATAGTTCAGTGTCTTCAGTTCTGAAGTTTTAAGCAAGTAAAGGTGCAAGAACAGAGAGGATCAGTTACTACATTCTTTTGCTGAAGCCAATGGATCTTTGCTTGTTTATATTTCCATTGCATTGTATTAGGTGAGGGTCTGTGCCCCCATATGCCGTTGTTCAGGCACTAACAGTGCTAAAAAGTGAAGGCAAAACATTAGCCCTACTTACGTTACGTGTGATAATCCCCAAGAGGGACTGTAAGAAGCTGCCTGAAGTGGAATTGCTGAGATTTCTCCTACCTTTCCCTGACTTTGAAGCACAGATCTTTTACTCTATCTGGGGATAGAGATGGAGAACAGCGTACCAGAAGAAATTTCCCTCCTGCTC
Organism: Penelope pileata; assembly: GCA_013396635.1. Lineage (NCBI taxonomy): Eukaryota > Metazoa > Chordata > Aves > Galliformes > Cracidae > Penelope > Penelope pileata. Next base: position 536,539 of record WBMW01004686.1, read on the forward strand.
TCCTCCCCTCTACAAAATGATACATGATAAAATCAATACAGAGGTGCAACTGACTCTAAACAACTTGGACAAACAACTTCTGCTGTAATAGGTTTTCCTGTGCCTTCTTTCTCTAGCTCGTCTGTAACAAATCAGAATTACATGAGTTTTTTTGTTTGTTTGTTGCAGGACTTGCAGTATAGTAAGTTTCTGAATATTCTAATTCTAACAGAACTATCAGAACATCCAAACCAAATTGACACACTATTCAAAGTGCTTCCAGATAACCCATGGACAGACTCAGCATCTTTATGCAAAAACATATATTACCTCCAAGTGATAACTGCATGGTATTATAGCATGCTATAACCGAGCAAACTTTCAAACTGATGTTTTGTTGCTGCAGCACAAGATAACAGAGTACTACTGTGGCACACATGGGCGCTGGGAGACTGCCATGTTGCAATTACAATGTCTATTCTGGATGGCGATTGCTACGTGGTACTGTTGTAAAGCTTCTGCTGTGACCTGCTGCTATATTTTGTGTCATAACACTGTCTCCAAAGAACACCATGATATTCTGCATGGGATGATACATTTAGTAGCTCCTTCACGTAGACAGGACAGAATAAAACCTGTGTGTGAAATGAAGACCCATGTCTCTTAACTGTAGATGGCAACTAAAAGATAGGCAAGAGATACTTTTCCAGTGTTTCATTCTCCATTTCCTTCTGTATTTAGAGCAAAGCAGAGAACTCTTTGTGGGAATGCCCCTTGCAGGGACTCCTGCTCCTGTTAAAAGGAAAAAGCCCACTAAACTCATCGGGAAGCTGCCACACGAAGGTAAGATACGCAAAACTGCACACTTGAGAATTGTTCGGATCTCAACCTGAATTTCAGCTTTCAAAATTTCACACTGTACATGACTGAAATCCCAGGACAAGACATGCATTGAACATATTAGGAGGCCAGGCCCCAGATATTATTAAAGCTGAGCTTTCAATCACAACACACACTGTAATTTTCTCTTAAACACGTTACATACACTGCACCAATGTGAATAGAAAGAGAATATGATCTCTTATGAGCATTGATGTTGCAGTACCTAGTTATATTCCATGTTAATCTCTCTCTTACAATCTTTGCCTCTAATTTCTTTTTCCTCTTTGTGAGAGGATTCCTTTGAATCCAGCACTCATTAGTGGAAAAAGACAAATTCCCTCAGCAGGGGTGACCCAGAAGAAAGAACGCTACTTGGGACACTATTCTTTTTACAGAGTATGTGTGCATTGGGTAGGGTGACATTTGATTAACTGTGATACACTCCTCTTCTCTTTACTTTTAACAGTATGGGGAATGCTTTCAGAGGTTTAGAAAAGTAGTAACTCAGTTCTGCCCTTTCTTCACTTCCCAAAAGGACTGCAGAAACTTCCTTATTAGGGTACATGTATTTATTTTTCTGTTGATCTCTAATCCCATATTCAAGTAAGCAAGCAAGTAAAAATTTGATTTTCAGTTAAAGGGCATTTTCTCTTGTTCTAGGAAACAGTGTCATATAGAATTGGTTTGCTAAAAAAAAAAAAAATTCAAGAGAATGTCTATTAAAATGAATGGGCTTATATCAATTTTATACCAATTTAAGGATAAAGATTTATTCTCTGTTGTAAATGAGAAGCTGAGACGGATAAGTGGTCCTATCCGTGCTCAATATAGGAAAAAAAAAAAGCCTAAGAAAAGTTGCTTGCTTCTGAACAGAGAATTGCATTTGTGGAAGATTTTTACACTGAAAACGTTCAAAACCATTCCTTTGGTGGTACAAAATTATATGTAAAGGGACTTATCTAGTAACCAGCTTGTTAAGTCTTGAAGAAAAGTTCAATCACTTTGCCTTTTAAAAATTCCTCTTAAAACAAATGAACAAAAAGATATACCATCATTAAATCTTGCCGTGGTTTCAGGATATTGTTTAAACCAAAGCATGTTAGAGTTGTCTTAGTTCATTTTTTGATTGCACTATCCAAAATGCTGACTGCCGCTGGAAGAGGGCAGAAAATGGACAAGCCAGCAATGAATTTCTAGGCAACGCTAAGAAATCCTGCTGCACTGACTGAGGTTCTTCAGATGTGGGATGCATGCATCTAGCTCTACTCTTATACCTGGATTGCAATCCACTATATCTCAAATGTCATCAATGCAAAAAAAAAAAAAAAGGGGCACAGATTATCTTTAAAAAATTTAGTTTAGAAGAGTATTTGGCTGTTTTGAAGTCACTGCTGCTGGGAAGCAATGTACAAGAGACCAGGACCAGAGCACTTCCTAAAATGTCTCATTTCATGTTTTGTAGCCATGCCACAAGAAGTGTCCAAGCTGAACCTGGGGAAGAAGATCAGCATCCCCAGAGATGTGATGCTGGAAGAGCTTTCTCTCCTCACTAACAAAGGATCCAAGATGTTCAAATTACGTCAGCTGAGGGTGGAGAAGTTCATTTATGAGAATAACCCTGATGCCTTCACCGACAATTCTGTAGTAAGTTGGAAATTAAAAACTACAAAGCTGCTCCATACACCCAGGGGGAACAGAAATGGAAGGTTCACAAGCCCTCCTCTGTTTGTCTGTATGTGTATGGGCAAAGGTGGGGATCAAATAGCAAAGTAGCGCAGAAAAAAAAAATTATACGGACACATTTTAATTCCTTTTGACAGCAGCATTAGTTTCCTTCAGCAAATAGTTTGGTATAATGCATACAGCAAAATGAGAAAACACAGTACTGAGCGATGAGGGAGGACTGTATGTTCAGCAGGCACTCAGAGCTGCACAGGGCAGGACTATTATGGGACCCATTCCTTTTTTTCATTGCAAGATGGAAGTGATCCAAGTGATCCAGTCAAGTCTGTCTTCAGCACCAGTGGGTGCAGTTCTATCTTTAGCCTAGAATACACTTTTATTCCTCCTACTAGGCACAAGTCACCTTCTTGCTTCTGCACAAAGTTCCATACATGAAAATTCAGACAGAAACTTCCAAGCTGACACTGCAATTTATTCAGTTTATTTGCTAGAAGCTACAGCTGTTTTTTCTTTTCTAGAACCTTGCCCATGGCAGGGGGGTTGGAACAAGATGATCTCTAAGGTCCCTTCCAACCCGAACCATTCTATGATTCTATGATATTTTCCTATCAGATACAATGCCTTTTTTTCCCCCTTCTCCATGAGTTAGTCCTTTCACTGAACCTTTGAGCTTCCTTCTACAGAAGACTTCAGGCAAGTAACTGAAGATATTTGAACTTTTACAGGTAGAAACTTTTTCGCATGATTGTCAGAAGTTCAGTAAAACAAATAGAAAATGTTTCAGGTCCATATGAATTTTGATGCAGCACCTCATCTTCTGATGCTCTTTAATCTTTATTTGGTGTCATTTTATCCCTTTACGGCATCTGTTTTCCAGTCCTCAAAAACTCAATAATAGAAGTCAAGATGAAGAAAACATTCTGCTAAATGAAAACAAGCTATTTTTTAGCCCTCTGATATTCTCAAAAGCAGCAAGTAAATCTTTGTAGTTGACTTCAAAAAACGACAATTTGGGAAGCAGGTTGTGGAAAGATACCTGCAAAAAAAAATTAAAATTGTAACAGTAGGTTGGATTACAGATCAGGGATGACAGGCCAGAGATACAGCAAGCATATCTGGTGTTGCTGGACTCTGGGCAGTTATTTCATCTCTTTGTGTCTTAGGCAGTTCAGTCAGCTCTCTCCTAGAAAGGATGTGAGAATGGTGTGTTCAACTTGGTTCTCTTCAGATGAAAATCCTAGAGAATTGAAAGTTACTTTTATAAATGCTCAGCAATCCCAGAGCCTGTAAAATGTATTAGGGCCAAGTTCATATGTCAGAACCTGAAGACTGCTGCAATGAGGATGACAAGAGGAGTGTGAAAATAATAAGGTGAGGGAATAAAAAGGCTGAACTCACAAAAAATTGAGAGTGCCACTTAGAGGTCTACAATCTGAGAAATATAATGTAAGTATAGAAAGTGAGTTGTGACAAGCTAGTTCAGAACTGGATATGCAAAAAACAGAGGCACTGAGTCCATCCAAGACTTGCATTACAAAGGCTGATGACAATCACTAACTTTGTTAGCTGTTTTTCCTCTTTCCGTATGTTTATTCATCTGCATCTGACACTCACTCCACACCCTTTCTGTAGTGAATCTCTACCTTTATTCTGCAAGAACACCCATGATCTGTTGCTCTTTGAGTGAATTTGCTGTGGATAAATGTATCTGGGAATTAGACAAGAACCTGACAAGCCTGGGATTTTCTTAATGGCTTTGCTATATGGGAACAATGGCAGGATCTCCAAAGAGAAGTTGGTATTCTTCTTTAAAATCCTCTGTGATTTACTTTCAGTGCTATTTTTTCCTCTACACTCATGCAACAGAGAAATCTGTTGGTCAGTGCAGGAAGACTTCAGTCTGGCCTACTGTCCTTGAGGCCATTTTAGCAGAACCACAAACATAATTGTTACCATTTGCTGGCTGCCCTGTGCACTCTGTGCAAGAACTCTGCCAGACTGCATCCCCTACCTTTATGGATAACTCTTCTCATTGTCACAGCCAGCACAAATTAGCACCATCACAGGCATCCAGAGCAGCAAGAAGAAAAGCTGAGTGATCTCAGTAACTGAGCCATCCCCTCAGAGGGCTGGTTGCTACCAGACAGGTAAAGGCAACAGATCTGTGACCTTACTTATCTTCCAAGACAACAGGACAATGCCTGACCTTAGGATCAAATTACTTTATCAAAAAGACCTTTTGATTGCACTATTTGATTAGCTCTCTGGTCCCTTTCCTTCGTGCTCCTGGCTCTGCCCAAAAGAGGATACAGAAAAGAAGGTTTAAACAAAATGGAACAGTGACAGGAAGCTAATGGCAGAGAATTCCCACTACTTCTCCCAGGCACTTCCTCCACCCAGTTAATTTTCATGTCCTTTGCTACTCATCCCAAAGAAGTCATTTTGCCCTCAAGGCTGTGGGACAGTGAAGGGATTTAAAGCTGGCGGCGTGGGTTTGTTTTTATACCATGGATTTCTTAACTGTCTTAGGAAGTTCTTAGGACATGCTTCACAAAGCAGAGGAAGAAAGGGCTGGAATGGAGTACAGATTGTTTCTTCCCTCCTAGGGAAAGGTTGACAGCAAGGTAATGTAATATAAAAACAGAATAAAGAGAAAGGTTATTAAAAATAAATCTAAACCATAAGGGGTCCCAGAACAGCCTGTGCTGTGGCCATAAACCTTCCACACGAGGTAAAAGATCTCAGCAGCCACGTCACTGATCCACTCTACTGCTTCCTTCCTCCACCTGCTTTTCTTCCTCCACCCAAACAACCACACTGGGCAATCAGATCCCTCTCCTTACTTGTAGCAGAAGAAACATATAGATTGCATGTGCGTGAATGTCAGACAGCCCATGTAAGAGTGAGAACCCATTACTCACCCTCTTATCACTGCTGCACGTCCATGCATCCAGGTGAAGGCAAACTATAGCTAAACCCACAGTCAAAAGGATTGAACATTACCAACATGAGCACAATGAAATGCCTACCTACTGTGTATCAATCTTCAATATTGTGCCCCATCTCTTACAAATAGACAGTACAAGGGGATGTTTTTAGCAAGAACTGAGTTTGAGACTTTTAGCACACTGATATCCTGCCAAACAGGGAGAGCTCATGTGGTATTCTGTTTGGTAAATCGCTAGAAAAGGGGGCTCTGCCTGGCCCCAGCTAGTAAAACAGAAGGATTTCTTCTCCCTATCCCACTCTGTGCCACCCTGTTGCAAGAACTGTGGTTCACTCCATGTCTCAGAGTATATTAGCAACCTCACTGTGGAGATGCAAGGTGCAACTTACTATTGACTAGGGACCAATTACAAAATCCTAGCTAGCTGTGTGCTCAATTACTGTAGCATCTGACCAACCACAGCAGGAAAGAAATGACTGTTCAGCAATTAGAACGGCAGTTCACAGACCTTTTCTCCACTTCATAATGCTAATTTATTTGTCCTCAAATACATCAACATCAGATGAAACTACATTTCTTAGCCCTGCAGCCTCACTCATTATTACTCTAACTCTTCTCAAGGTCCCAGCTCTGCTTTGGGAACCTTTGTGAAAGACCTTCCTGCTATCATAAGATGGAAACTGGAAACAAAACCTTGGTTATCCTTTTTCGATGTTGCTGTTACGATGCTTTTCTTCCAGTGAGGAGCCTTAAAAATAGTCTTTCAGCCAGTCAAAATCTGTAGCTTTATTTGGGCTACATGCAGGAAATGTGTTATAGAAAGACATGATTTGTCTCTTTTTTTTTCCTGTTTCTGCTTTACCTGGCAGGTCTTAGATTTAAACCAGTAAGAAGGTGGAATAACCAAGATCTGAGAAGACAATCAGCAGCAGTAGCACATCAATAAAAAACAGCACCCACAAACATAAAAGCCCACCTTGATACATTCTCAGAGCAGCCCCCAAGTTACAATAAGGCAGTTCCCACGTTAGTAGTGCCCGTGTGAAGACAAGCTGAGCACACGTGGGCAGGTAATTTCTGCTGTACTTCAGGTCAGGAGGTTTCTTCAGATCAGTTAAGATAACAAATGTGAAACAAAATATAGGAAGTGAAAAAGGGTTAAAGAACTGCATTACTCTTCTTGGCATCATGGCAGGAGTTACCCTGTATTTCTTTTGCTTCTGAAGAAGAACCCAAAGGAATAAGCAGAAGTGGAAAGTAGAAAATTGAAGGGATTATGTTACAGTGCCAAAAGTGGTACGTCACATCAGACAAAAATAAACAAACAGCCTGCCTCAGAGATCTTACATGTTCCATAGTCAAACACAATCCATACAGTATGTGAAAGAAAGTATAGGGGTGGAAGTCCAGAAGAGCTATCATGCAGCTACTTGGCTTAAGGCACAAGCACAAGCTGATGGCTCCGTTTGCTCCTTAATGTACTTAGCGGAATGCCAAAGATCACTGGAGGTAGGTTTAAAGGGAAAATATTAGGAAAAACATTCTTTCTACAAGTCTGTTCTGCTGGGAATACTGATCCTCTTGAACAAACCTTACAGGATAAACTGAGAGATGAAAGACTCCCATGGTGTGACTTAAGTTGAGTGAGTCAGCTGAGATGCAACTTCTCTAATAGAATGAGCCCTGCTGTGTTGGAATTGGATTGGTGCAGAAGACCTGAAGGTCCCAATTACACCCAAAACAGTGTAAGAGTAAACATGAAGTCTGATGGTTTCTTGTTCAAGAAGCAACTGGCATGGAAAGAGAGAGGAAGAGCCATTGTTTCTCCACAGCAGTTTGTTGGAGCACTGTGAAGAAAACTTTGGTCTGAAATTCAGAAATTCAGAAACTCAATTTCTTTCATCCACAAAGAAAATGCGTAAAGGATGATATAAAATATATAAATAAGATATAAATTATTTTCAGTGGCATTAGATAAAAAATCTCATTATTTAGATGGGAAAAATCAGACATTAAAGTGAAGAATTATTTGCCTAAGATTAAACAGCATGCCAGAAATAGAGTTGGAAATAGAAAGCAGGAGCTGAACCAACTAAACTGCCTCTTGGGGGAGCATGATTGAAAAATTAAATTAGCTTAAGATACTTACACAGCTGAGATTACTTTTTATATTCATCCTCTTTTAAAAAGCGAATCACAGGTTTAAGACTCTGCAAAACCAAATTAAGGACTGGCAGACACCTCTTTCCCTTATTTTTCTATAAAAACAGCAGGCAGTCCTATTCAATCATCTCTACTCTTATACTCGAGTGTCTGAAATTTAAATCAGCCATCCTACCATAAAGGAACATTTGAGTGGCTGCTACTGAGAGAGCAGTCACAGTAACTTCAGAAGTGCTAGTAAGCACACAGGCATCAAGTCTTTGGGAAGCTCTCCATCAGTGAGGTGGAAATAGAAACACATATGGTGGCCTCAATCATTCTCTTTGGGGCACAGCAAGGAACTGACGGGGAGCACACGGTGTCTCCTCCTGAGGTCTGCCTGCAGTGACGTCAGGGCATTGAGATACTTGGAGATCTCAGCTCCATTAGCTGGATCATCTTTCATCTTCTATTTTTCATGAGACATATGCAGCAGCCCTAGAGAATTCAGAATTCATCTGATCCAGACACTTAGCCTGCAGAATCAGGCTCCTGCTCTTGCTAATGACTTCAAAGGCACGAGCCCAAATTGTTTAGGCAAGCCAGGGGACCATGCATCACATGAACTTACCACAACTGTTCTTTTTTTAGAGTGAATTTAGGGATGCCCAGGGACTGAGACTGTCCACTGCCTCCAGCAACACACAAACAGAGCAGACCATACCACACCACAGAGGGACTGTGATCTGTCCCCAGGGCCAAGAGGGGAGGCTCATCAATTGACACTCTTGGGCCAAGAGGGTTCTCAACTGACACTCTCGGGCTTTTCTCCTGGACTTCCACCAATAGGATCAGTGAACCCTAACTGAGAGGTGGTTTTTGTGATGTGAATATACATCCTGAATATGAGACTAGTTACCAATGTCACAAGCCATGCATTCCACCCAAGTCAAAGCTGTATTTCACTGCAAACACCCTGACCAGAGGCATGCTGCAAGTACCAGAGGCAAAGCTGCACTTACCCAGCTTTGACTATGTCAAGGCTCCTGCCTGAGGCTGTTCCTGAGCTCAGCTGTCTTGGAGTGAGCTTGTTTGAAGGCAGCAAGGTTCAAGATTTTGAAAAAATAAATTTGTCTTTGCCTTCTGCTATAGAAAAAGAGGATTATCCTGTAAATTTGAGTTAAGACAGTCTGTTGTTGTAGCCAAAAGCAAGGAAAATGAGATTTTTATCTCATTTATGTGATTAGACTTGAGGTGTTGCATGGAAAATGGATCTTTCCTACCTGAAAGGAAGTGTCTCCTGAACACAGGATGTTTTCCTAAAGGGTCAATGGAGAATCATGAATTAGGCTGAGACCCATCAAACTAATTTAATTTGCAGCTAAGTAGGATTTAAGTGTGGCTTTCCTGAGGCAGACTTTGCGTTTCAGAAAAACTTCACTCCTGCTTAGTGATAATACTGCAGTTTAAAATAACACAAGATGACAATGATGCCCCTTCTTGGTCACGCCAAATACTGCTGTTGTGCACAAAATCAAAACAGCTCATTGTACTGTAGCTCAGGTTATCCTTATGCTTAGTGATCCTTTTTTTCTTTTTTGCCCCCCTCCCCTCCAGAAAGTGAATGTTAGCTAGCAGAAGAAAAATAAGCACTTAATTCTGAGAAAGGGCACAGGGTATAGGTGGTACTTGAAGGAAAACAGTTGCAAACCCTGCTTTGAAATTACTGAGCAAATCAGTAGGAGCATTAATCTTCCACATATATTAAGCTTTTCAGAATAACCTCATTCTGACCCCTACCCCTCAAAAAAAAAAAAAAAAAATCCTTGTTTCAGCTTGCCTTTTTACAGTTACATAGCTCCCACGCGTAACTGAACAGATTGCCCTGCTAGATCCTGTGTAGAGCTTAAGCTTCACGCTCACAATCCTCTCCCTTCTCGGTGCTGCCTGACATTCAGGGGAACATTATCTCCTCTGTTCCTAAAAAGGGAATTCCCTCTAGCTAGGAGAAGGACACACAGTCCCAAAAGGCCCTGGGGGCACCAGCTCTGCCACTTCAGCCTGCAGCTGGCTCCCTGCCTGGGTTGCAGCCTGGTGACCTGCTGTGAAGCCCTGGACACTGTTGCTGGAGACACACGAGCAGAGGGTTAGATAATTCTTCTGCCTAGAGCCTAGTGAGGTTTTTACTTCTCATCTATATTTAGCTGACCGAACAGCTGGCCTTGGAAGCCTGTTTACAGCCTGGAAAGCTGCTTTTTGCTAAACTGTACTAGGTGTAAGAGCCCTGAGAAAGACTTAACCCTTTGGAGACTCTGAGATGGGCCCTCTTGTCTCTCGCAGACTGCCTGAGAAGAATTTACACAAGCAGAATTGCAGTGTGAACAACAGATTCCATCAGCTTCACTTCTGTTATATTTGTGTGCCTATAGCTTAGTCCAACAGAAAAGACATAAACCAGGCTGCTATCTCTTTAGTGAAAATCTCAATACATAAATACTTCTGTCCATGCAGACTTCCATATATATTGAAAACAGACATACTGGTAGTTACCTACCACGCTTTTTTTTGTCACAGCTGTCTGGTGCTTTCTAGCACATAGCTCCTACATTAAAATTTTTTATTTCTTGTCCATCTTGCTTTCCCACAGCTTGAATAGTGTCTCAGTTTAGACTGCCCTGATAAAAGCTGTATTTCCTTCCCTGTATTTCATATTGACCACTGCTGGGGACAGTACACAGAACCTTCTCTTCTCACCTTGTTCATATAAAATAACTATGAGGTGCCCTTCAGTTGCTTTTGTTACTGTTCTAAGACTGCTCCTATATTGTGTAAAGAGAAAAAAACACACACAAAGTTCTGCCACTGGTTTTGTAATCAGGACAAGGCCAGGACCCAGGGTTTGCATTCTGGGACCCAAGCCTGCAAACGTGAGTGGACTATGTCCTGTAACAAGGAATTCTCCTCTTTTCTCCTGCCCTAGGATCACTTTCAGAAGTTCATCCCACCAGGGGGGCATTACGGGGGAGATGCTGATGGCTATGCCCATGGGCGGATGGTAGGAGGAGTGACAGCAGGGCAGCACGGCTCCAGTAAGCAGCACTATTCCACCGTTCCTCCTAGGCCTGGAAGCAAAGGAGGTCATGGGGGCAGCGAAGGGGAGCATGCAGGGGAATCAGCTGGAAGCGGTGGAGAAGGAGGTGACGGTACTGGTAAAGGCAAGTATCTGTCTGCAAGAGCAAGAAATACATAAAGCTATCAGACTTCATGCCAGTCTTACTCTTAGAGACACATAAATGAATTTGACTAAAACCTGAGTTCTTTCAAAATAAGTTGCACTGCAAAGTCTGAAAAATTGAACCGCCTTAGCTTGGTGGTTTTAATCGCACGTTTCTATGTAATGCATGAATGTTGCTCATTCATAAGCACAAAGCAGAAATACCTGCCTTGATTGAACCGAAGAAATGATGGGAAACTCCTGAGCTTTTAAGTTTGGTACAGCAGTAGGCCAGTACGACATGATATAACATGGGCTCTGCCTCTCTCTATTGGACACAGCAGGAGTAGCTTTGTAGCTCAGTAGCCTGGCCTGACACATTAGTCTCAAGTATATCAACTCTAATTTCAAATTAAAGTTTTCACCTGAATGATCAGCACTTTTTGGATAATATCAAGAAAGAAACAGCAATATTTTTCAATGTTATCTGCTAATCATCACTAGTAAACTAAAGCAATATCTTTATGAGGCGGAGTATCCTTCACTGATTTTAGTCCTTGCATAATTTTATCTTCCTTTGAGTTCGGCCAGAAGCCTCCAGAATCAAATCCCTTACATGAAAATCAGCAGGTGAAATTGTTGTTTTAACTGTTCTTATAGCATTTTAACATCAAAAAGCAAGTTTGCTTGGGAACTGTGAATAGCTACCAGAGTTGACCAACTACTTTGAGCAACTTGTGAAATCTAAGGATTTTCACTTACATTCTGGAAGAATGTCAATTTTATATCAAAATCAGCTGTTATATTTCTGGATATCCCCTTGAAAAAGAAATCTGTGAAATTAGACAGCATTTTGCCTTGCATAAGAATTTCCCCTAAAGCAGTGGAAGAGGTGATGGGGACATCTGTTCTTAGGGAAAGCGGTTTCTATTTGAGCAACCAGGGGGAACAATGAAAATCTAGCTTTCAAATGTATGCTTTAATATAGGTTCTTGGATGAGTGGCTTTTAGACTGTGGAACATCTACTTTTGTAGATAAGGATGGAAGCAGCCCATGGTTAGAGAAATCTAACCATACGTTCTAGGAGTTAGCGCATCTGGAGACAAGCTGGTAGCTCACTTCAATAGCAAAATACAGAAAGGTGTTGTATTTGGAACACCTGTCATCTAACTAAAGGGTTTTACTTTCATCTGTTTACAGATGGGAAGCCAGGAGGCAAAAAAGCCACTCTACTTAAAACTTACATCTCCCCCTGGGAACGAGCAATGGGTATCAGCCCTGAGGACAAAAGTCAGTTGACCATTGACTTACTGTCATACAGTCCCAAAGCTGATTTCCCCCATTACAAGTCTTTTAACAGGTAAGTCTCCTGGAAATTCAATGTACTTTGCCTGAGAAAAACCCACGATAGTCTTGGACATAGCCCTCCTGTCTTGTGCAATGTAAATAACTAGTTGCTTGTCATTTTGCTTATTACAGTCTCCTGTGGGTGAAAAGTCTGGAGGCCTATAAGGAGAATATACATTAAGAAATAGAGATTTGAATTTAGCTTGCGGATCTAGGTATCAAAAATAAGATGACTTCAATCCTATTTCCCTTTCTTTCTCCCCACATTTTGCATGCTACTACTTAGTAATATAGCCATTTAAAGTTCAAGAGTTCAGGAAAAATACTTAACATCAGAAGCCATATACTTTCCAGTACTTCAGATAAGAATCGGGATCTTCCCATTGCTTCTGGTAAGAAAAAGTTCGACAGATAGTCTAGTGCAGCAACAACTTCTGTTAACCTCTCTATATTTTGCCCCCTCCTTCTGTAGCTTCAGGATGTTAGTACCCAGGACAAACCACATCCCAGTTTCTTCTGCAATAACAGCCTTTGCCTCCAAAATGCATGGGATATCATCAGGTGTGAAAGGTGTATGGTTTTACAGAGATTGATGCAGCAGGGGTTAAAGAAGTACACAGGAGCAGAGAGGATTTGTTTCCTGATTGTTGGTTTTTTTTTTTTTTAAATCTTTTTTTAGCACATAGACAATGGATATGTATGTTCTTGGGTAGGTGGGTAGGATTTGATAGACAGTTAACTCCAACAGTGGTAAAATTTAAATGATACATTTAATTATGTATTTTCTAAATCCCACTGTTTACCTATGTTCTGTGCACTAACTCCATTTGTTCCCCTACACCAGGACTGCCATGCCATATGGGGGTTATGAGAAAGCAGCCAAACGGATGACCTTCAAAGTGCCTCAGTTTGATATTTGCCCTTTGCTTCCAGAATCTCTCCTGTTATATAATCAAAATTTCAGAAACAGGCCCTCCTTCAACAGAACCCCAATACCTTGGATGTCTTCAGGAGAGTCCTCTGAGTACCATACTGACATCAATGTGCCGAGAAGTGGTGAAACAGAAGAGCTGTAAATCGCTACCCCCAAAGTCTTTCTTTTTTCTTGGCCCTTTCTATTTGCCAGTTGATAGTAAGGAGCTGAAAAGTACAACTCTAGTCCTGAGAGTCCTTTCTTTCTTCTGCACTTAACCCCAAGAAGTTCCTGGTGGCTTCTAAACTTAATCTTTGCTGTAGTGTTAATCCATGTCAGAAACAGTTTGAGGGAAAGGAGCTTTTTATTCACCAGGGCATGAAAGGACAAAATTAGGATCTGTTTTTCTGTTTAGCTATGCTAAATGCTGCCTGTCTGCTTTACAATAAATCTGTTTTGTCATATATTCACCAGTAATAAAACACCAAGATGAGAAAACGTGTTTTTTCTCTTAAAAAATGCTACTGAATTAATTTAAGGAATGGCAATTTCAAAAGATTCAGTCTCACAACAAGGCTGTTAGCATGGGAAGAAATATCTGGGGCAGTCATAAGATAGGCAGGTACACATCAAGGTGACTTGGAGAAAGACCTCAAAACTGATGGTGAATAATGATAACTTCGAGAGGAAATGATGCAGGTAATCATAACTGCAGAGATAAAATGGCAACTAAGTCCCTCAGTGTAGCAGACAAAGTACTTCAATGTCATCTGAAATTTCCTAGTTCTCCAACTTAAGAGGGCTGCTCCAAAAACAATGCCTCCTATTTTATCATCTTGGCCCACAATATCAGAGGCAGATGTTGGTGGCATGGCAGTGGAGGGTGAACCTTCCCACCAATATCCCGTTCCATGTCATTGCTGTGTAACAGATGGCAGCAGAGGGGCAGCCTGACATGAAGGCACAGATGGAGCAAAGGTGTGGAACTAAATTCCTCCATGCAGAAAGTGACAACCATTCACATTCATCGATGATTGCCGAATGCTTATGGAGACCAAACAGTGGCTGTGAGCACAGTGAGGCCATGGTGGTGTGTTTCAGAAGCAGCAACAGCAGTCACCTCTACTGGTGCAGATTTTTTTTTTTTTTTTTTTAAAAGAGCACACNGATTTTTTTTTTTTTTTTTTACAAGAGCTGCATGCAGGCTCTTGTTCATTGCTGGCAAAAACGCATAGCCGATGGTGGTGAATGCTGTAAGATAGTATTTTATAGCTGAGAATTTGCTCTATCAAATAGTGTTATTGTGCTCTTTGTATCTGTTGTAGCTTTCATGGAAATAAATAGGAAGGCACTACTTTCAGAGTGACCTACACATAACATAGCAGATAACTCAAGCTGTTTGCTTCATGCAGACAGAAGAAAGCAAGAATGGATTGGGAGGAAACAAAGACACACCCAAGCAAGATGACTTGTTTATAGCTACAGAGCAAGCAATAGGATGTCTTAAAAACAACAGAAATACCCACCACAGCAGAATACTTACTCAGATATGCAGCCTCAGAATCTATTCAATTTCTTGCAACACTTCTATCAGTGTCACACATACAGGAAGAAAGAAAGGCTCTGTGAAAAACAAACAAAGAACACCAGTTTTCTTCATAAAACGCTTTCTGTTTTATGGATATTTGTACTTCAACACATGTCGTGCAAACAAAGGAGGAAGATTGCTTCAGATAAATTTTAGCAATCCCAGGTAGATTATTTGAGGGTTTAACAGCCATAAACAGGAATAACAGAAATTTTAGACTCACACAACAGGGATTCCCCACCAAGACAACAACACCTCCCCAGGGAGCAGCCAGTTCCCACAAGAGATAGATTCCCCTCAGTGGCTGCTCTTAAATGAGCCCAGAGCAGCCCCACCCTGGGGCCACCCCTTCCGGTCACTGGGGGGGCACAGGTGCAAACAATTTGCCTGTGCTCCCCAGGCAGCCACAGCCCTTCACCAGGTCCTTAATCAGTGATCCAGGCCCTGACCCCTTGCACACATGACATACAGACCACTGTTTCACCACTGTATCCTGGCTCAGCCTACACAGAGATTGGTATGGTGGTCCTTGTCCTGATGACTTCTTTGGATCAACATTTCCTCCTACAAACAGGGCTAAACAGCTTATTTTGCAGGGACAGTTTCCATTGAAGTATTTTTAACTTAGGAGTTTTTCCTTCTTCTCTAGAAATCCCTACAATTGTATGTTTTTATTGTTTCTATAGCTATGAGGTTGGCTTTATTACTCTCCTCTAAAAGGTTACTGCCAGAGCTACCCTGAGATTTCTTAGAAATTATTAATATAGAACTAAATATAGAACTCAGTTTTGTAGATAAATTTCAAAACATTAAGATTGTATTTTGGTCTTCTGAAGAAGATTTCAACAATAATGAAAAAGGATGTCTTTTCGACCTTGTCCTACGCTGTACTTGAAGTTTGATAAATCCTCAAACTTGTTTTGTTTCTTTAGATAAAATGGATCCAGGAATTAGCCTTCCAGTATTTCAGGGGAGATTATAAACAGGAGGGAAGTCAACTTCTTACAAGGGTAGACAGCGATAGGATAAGGGGGAATGGTTTTAAGCTGAAGAAGGGAAGGTTTAGATTAGATGTCAGGAGGAAACTCTTCACTGAGAAAGTGGTGAGGCACAGCTGTCCAGAGAGGTGGTGGATGCCCCATCTGTGGAGGTGTTCAAGGCCAGGTTGGATGGGGTCCTGGGCAACCTGATCTAGTACCAGATCTGGAGGCTGGCGGCCCTGCCTGTGGCAGGGGAGTTGGAACTTGATGATCCTTGGGGTCCCTTCCAACCCAGGTCATTCTAGGATCTTATGATGAGCTGAGAAGACATTTCCCGCAATTATTTCCTTTTTGAATTGGTGAGTCTGCTCAGTAGCAAAAACGCAGTATCACAGAATATCCCGAGTTGGAAGGGACCCACAAAGACCATCGAGTCCAGCTCCTGGCTCCACACAGGATCACCCAAAACTCAAGCCATATTTTTGAGAGCATTGTCCAAACATTTCTTGAACTCTGGTGGTCTTGGTGCTGTGACCGCTGCTCTGGGAAGCCTGTTCCCATGTCCAGTGTAGAACAAAAGCAGATGGGGCTAGACACAAGCTACGCTGTGGGCTCAAAGTTCACCTAGGAGACAAGCTAGCTACAGCACTGATCTCAGGTCCTCACAGAAGATGAGACTACAGACCAGCATACCTACAACATAGCTCAGATGATGGGTTTCTGGACCATGGGTGGGGCGGAGGCTGCAGATCAGGCTGGTCAGAGCAATGAATTGCTGTTGGTGCACAAAGGGTAGGGATACCAAACTGTTTGGGAGTTCAATATAATCACAACATGCATTTAAGTTCCCCTTAAAAAAAAAAAACAACAACTAAATAAAATAGGTCCGTAAGCATGCAGAGAAAGGCAAGAATCGCAGAAATAGCACAGTGCTCTCTGGTGGTGTAGTTTCAAACTTCCTGCATACAAGAGGGCAACATCATCCAGCAAGTAGGTCAAAGTACTGGGTGTATTCCCAAAACTCCCTCTGGTTCATAACGTACTGTTGGACAAGAATTTTTGTCTGTGTGCCTCATTATCCCAAGCCCTAAATGGGGATAAGAAGTTGCAATGTGCTTAGAATTAGTATTGTATCATTACAAATTATTAGTAATATTGCTACAGTTCATATTTGTAAGCTAAGAGGATCCTTCAGTTTTGGTACATCTGCTTAATGAGGCACGTAACTCTTCTTTTGCCAGTACACTTTCAATCTCAAATCTTGTCAAGTGGGATTTATGTGCTTTTGCTTTTAGTACAAAATGGAAAGTCGAATATTATATTTTGTAGAACAATTCAGGCAACTATTATCTTGCTGCTTACACAGTTTAATACATATACTATTTCAATCATTATGCAAACTACCATTTGAAGTGAGAAAAATCAGTAATCCAAATTCTGTCTAAAAAATCATTGGCACAACTCCGTTAATTTCAGTGAGGCTTGCAGCAAATGTAATCAGTCCAGAGGTTTGTCCAAAATGCTCAAATATTTAAGAGAATGTAAGTAACTACTTCTGCTCTTTGTTTTCCTTGGGCTATGAAGTAGACTCTGGGGAATTGCCTATGTCAGATAATTATTTATATTGGGAATAAGAAGATTTAAAAAGATTTAATTACACTGGATTTCCCCGACATACTAGAAGCTGCAAAATGGAAACACAGTCATCTGCTTTTAAGCAGGATCATAGTAGTCACAGATAAAAAGGACCTAACAAACTATTGAGCCCGTGCTCTTGTAAAGGCAGGATACAGTCCTCTTGGAGAGGATGTACTAAATATTAAACTTATATTCCATGGGACAGCAACCAAAAATTCATTTAATAGAGAGGGGCTGACACATGGGGAAAAAAAAGAAAAGAAAAAAAAAATAGATAGAATTTTGTGACCTTCAGATCTTTAGTTTAGAACAAAAGGTTCTAACATTTTTAGTTATTTACAGTGTTATTTTTAGGAACATTATCTTGTAGTTTCCAAACTCTGAAATGTTTATTTCATGTAGTTCAACCTGTATGATGAAGAATTCGAGCCATACTGAAAACATGTAACAAAGTAGTGCCTACTTTTAACACAAAAGAAAGGAGTTTAACACATCTCAACATTACTGTCCACAAATATGTATTAATGTGTTTTAAAATCTTGTTTGAAGTTATACCTGACGGCATAAATTGTAAGGCAGGTAGTGGCGCAGTTGGTGTGCTTTTCTGTGTTGTGCAGAAAATCCTCCATTTGACTGCAACATACTCCCTAATCAAAGGTTTTGCATCTCATAATAAACTGTCTCATGTGAGGAGCTTGCCATTAGTGGTGGTGATGATATAATTCATATAACTAACATCTGGGAATTACATTTGATGCTGTTATTGACAGAGCAAAAAAAGAGGCGATGGCTTCGTCATTAGGCTTAGTGACTCTCAGAAATAAAATTTAGAACAGTTTCTAATTATTAGTAGAATATGGCTTTGTCTTGTTTGACTTTTTTCTTTATTCATATTGTGAATACATAATATGTATCCATTTTACATTTAAGTACATATAGAACGTTACATATTCACTTTGCATACATACAAAATACATGTATAAATTTTATGTATTCGCATCTCTTCTACAATCAGACAGACAGAGCCCCAAAACAATTGTTCTGTTACGAAGCAACGACATTTACATGCGGCTGTCCCTGCACAGGGAGCACTGTCTCCTGGTGCAAAGCTTGAATATTCCTTGCACTAAGGATTTTTTTTCCTCCTACTTAGTTTATCCTTACAAAAGTATATGTTCTCTTCCACAGAAGACTGACTGCCACAGGTGTGTTCATCTGGCAGACATCCCACTTCCAAAAGACTGCTCCTTGGCACAGCAAGCTGGTAGGAGCCCTTCTCTGGCAGCTTACAGGGCTCACAGTTGCCCATCAGCAGCAGCTTGTATGCTAACTCCTCTTGGATGTGTATTAGAAAAGTTTGCAAGCCAGACTGCTAGCTCAGAGCACATGAATATGTTTATATGCAATCTCATCTATGCCAAAGTTCTCAAATTGCAGCTTATAAACTGGTTTAGGCAAGTTGCTCGATCTGTCTTGGAGGTGTGCCTGACTAGGACCACAGATAAGCAAAATTTGCAGACGCATGCAGAAGAAAGATTTTGTGGAACCCTACAACTTTTGTGAACTGCTGAGTACGTGGGATTCAAGACACTTTTAATTACATTCATGGCATCATATGCCTACTACTAAAAGTATCTTCAGCTAGTGTAATTAGTCAGCTGTACTTTTGTGCTGCACCTCTTGCTCTATGTATTTATCACACAGGAAGTATTATCTTCTCTCTGATAATCACCTGCTTGCAGCAGAGCTTACATGATACTCTAATGAGTTCAGGTTCTTGCTCTGATATATACTGTGTTAATACGCGCAGCAAAGGGGAGCGGACTACATAAAACACTCTGAAGGAATGCTCCTAAAGGCAACCTGAACTCTGTCAGCTCCAGAAAAGAAAATCTCAAATATAAACTCTCATTTACATCATCAATTAAATGTTTTAGAAACATCACATGTCAGTCGCTCCGAAAGTAATGCCTCCTGTTTATTTCCATGGAAACTACAACAGCTACAAAGAGCACAATAACATGATTTGATAGAGCAAATTCTCAGTTACAAAACACTCTCTTTCAGCATTGTCACCACCATCAGCTATGCATTTTCACCAGCTATGAACAAGATCCTGCATGCTACACTTGTAAAAATGTGCACGGCTGCCTGGAACGTGGCTGGTCTTTCACGCTGCTGTTGCCAGTGCTGAAATGCATCACCGCCACCTCAGTGTGCTCCCAGCCACTCTTTGCTCTCCAGCAGCATTCAGCAAGCATCAATGAACGTCAGTGAGTGCCATTTTTTCTGCATGGAGGAGCTAAATTGACACCCTTTTGCTTCCTATGCTCTTCCACGTCAGGTGCCACTGTGTCAGAGTGCCCCTCTGCTGCCATCTGTCACATGGCAACAACATGGAACGGGATATTGGTGGGAAGGTTCAGCCTCTACTGCCATACCACCAACATCTGCCTCTGACATCATGGGCCAAGATGGTAAAATAAGAGGCATTACTTTTCAGAGCAGCCCTTGCATTTTATATCAGAATTTCTAATGTACATTTTCCAACTTTTTAAAAGAAAATCTGCAAGCTCTATTTCTTTTTGCTCTCACCTTTTGATTAACAACAACAAAATTGTGCAAAGATTTTTAGTTTTAGAAGTCTGTTTTTCATTTAAGAAAATTCCATGTGAAAAAGTAGTGAAAAAGCCTATCAACTAAGCAGTGCTTTCTTTGTACTTCAAAGCATTTTCTGCACAATGTCCCTCCATAGAAAAGGGTAAATAAGGATTCTGTAGACTTCCCTTTCGTACCGAGGGAAGTTCCTGCCTTAAGCAGCAATCTCATTATACATCACTCACCACAGGGAAAACAAAGTGGCCCCGGAAGGATAAGGAACAAAAAATGAGGAACCTTCTGCTGGCCAGCCTAAGGACAATCCATGGGCCATATCGCACAGGACCTCCCTGCTCACAGATGCCATACAAATTCAATTACACTGAAGAGTGCTTTAGTCTAACTCACAGTGCCTGGATGAATGAATCGGATGAATAATTACTTCCATATTCTATTATAAAAACATCCATATTTTAATGGACTTGAAGCTAGCATGGATTCAGGGCTTCATTCTATCTACTCTCTCTAAATGTTTCTCTTAATTATCTCTGGTCCCCGGGAGAGGGTTGAGGCCTTCGTTATTTGCTCTCTCTCCCAATACGGTTGGCTTGTTTCCCAAAGCAAAAGACTGCAACGAGGTAGGAAATCACAACAAGTAAACAAGTATCCTTCCATATGCACAAATATTTTTGTATTATTTTAGTAGTGATAGAGATATCACATTAACAGCAGCAGCACAAACAGTCTATTATTCACAGAAGGAAACAGTAGTTAAGCAGACACCTGCACAATAGTGTTCTGGTATGCTGCGCTTGCTCTGGGCAGAACAAAAGGCAGTTCCACTCTTCCAGGCATACCTCACACATCTGGTATACCATTGAAGGTATGCCTGAACTATCAGAAGTTGGTAATTCTGGCATACAGAGTTACATCTTTAAATGCAGAACACAGGCATCAACTCACTTAGATGTTAAGCACCGCTCAACAACTCTATAAAATGAACTTCCACAACTTACAGAACTGGTGGCATGCCTCCAAAGATTGTTACAGTGTCTCGGAGACCTTGGGAAAGCTGAAATACAAAGGGCACAAAATAAAGTGTGTTAGCCCTCACAGCTTTGTGTTACTGTTAAAGAAATTAATTTACACATTTTATCAAGGTTGTTGCAATTCTAGCAGGGAGATATCAACTGTTCAAGGAAACAGCAGTCCCCACAGCCCTCTTTCAGACTCTGCACAATCCCAAATTGACTGGAAAGGACCTGTTCGCTTCAGTGACTTGAAACGTGTTTCCTGGGCATCACCAAAACTACTGCTACCTGGGGAATAGGAACACCACATACTGCAAAGCACAGCTAATGGAGGCCAGGGCACAGGAGCTTAATACTAATTTTACACGTTGTGTAGTATTCAGAAAATCAAAACACAAACCTATTCAAGAACTTATTCAAATTCTCACAAATCTTGTGATGGCCTTATTTATGCCCTCACTGCCCAAGCAGATGATGTATGTGTGGTGCTGTGGCCCCAACCTCTGCCCAGCTCTGGCACAAGCCACCAGCAGCCTGCTGGCAGCTGTGACCGTTGGCCTGTTCCCTTTGGCTACAGCCACAGCCCGCAGTGCTCGCAGACCATCCTTTGCAATCGTTAGGAATTACACACGCTCTGCAAGCACACTTAATTTGCCTCTGGCAAGAAGACAACATTTATAACCAGGCAGCTCTATCCAGCAAGCTCTGCTGCACCAGCTTAGGGCGCTGATCCTGCAGTAAGCTGCACTGGGTGAGAGCCAGGCCAGGCCCGCACCTGCACGGCCTCCTCAGCAGGGACGCGGCTTGCCGGGTTCAGCCCCACGCACACCTGGAGTCACTGCCAGCACAGCTCTAGGGCTCCTTCCCCACGCGGGAGTTACCTCAGAAACTGAGGCTCTCCCACCCTTTCTGTGAGGGCACGCCCGGTGAGGCCACTCTGCCCTGCCCTGTGGGCGGGAGCGCTGGGCTGAGAGACAGGGGAGGCGGACACACCGCGGCCGGGACCCGCTGCCCCTCCGCGCTCTCGCGAGAGGAGGCGCCCCGCCGCCGGCGCGGCCCGGGGCTCTCGCGGGAAGATGGCGCCTCTCGCGAGAGGCGGTCGCCGCGGCTGCCCGTAGCTATAGCAGCGGGAGATGAGGGCGGTTGAGGGGCGGGTATGGTGCGCGCAGTGGCGGGACGTGACGCGACGCCGCCAGGTAGGGACTCGCCGCCCCGGGGCAACTCTCCGCCCATCTCGCCTTGGCGCGGCCGCGGGTTCCCCGCTCGGGGGTAGATGCGGTCCGCCCTCTCCTCGTGCCCCGTCCCCTCCACCGTAACAAATCCCGGTGAGGGACCGCTCGCTGCGGGTGCCCGGGGCAGAGCGGCGAGCCCTGGCTCTGCGGAGCGGCGCGGCCCCGCTGGGGGGGGTGGCGGCCGCGGGGCCGGGCAGCGGGGGCATGTCCCGGGCTGCGGGTCCCCGCCGCGGAGAGCTCCGGAGCTGCCGGCGCTGCTGCCGCGGAGCATCGGGCGACGGCTTCGGGCTGTGCCGCCCCAACTTGCTCAGAAGTTCTCGGCTAGAAGGAGCTGCTCGGTTCCAGTTCTGTGTTTGCTGTCGTACAGCCCAAGGAAGGCAAAAGCGTGTACTTTTTTTTTTTTTTTTTTTTTTTTTACTTTTAAAGCCAGAAGTTGTTTGGCTTTTCCAGGGTCTGATTTCACTTGAAGCCCTTTGTTCGGTAGGAGGATTATGTGTGAGGATTCGTGAGGATTATGGCCCTAAATATAGACACCACGGCCCTCACCTTCTGCTGTCAGAAAGTTGTGGGTGCGGTGCCTCTCTGGCCCCAGCTGAGGGCTTCAGTGGCTGAGGGTGTTCGTGGGAGGCATCCAGGGAGCTGCTCTGGTTTCAGAGCAAATTATGAAGAAAATACACATGTGAAAATTGAGAAAAACAATCGTATTATCTCCTGTGAGGTGTGAAAGAAAGGAGTATGCCCTGAAAACAAACCTCTCCGGGTTTGTGCTGTTCTTCAGGCTTGAAAACACATCTAAGACTGGGAGGTGTTGTTCTGCAGTGTGTCTGAGGTTCAGCAGCAGCTCTGGGAAACAGCAGCAGGTCAGACAGGCACGTGCTCGTGGCTGTGCAAAGCACTGAGCTGGTGAGGTAATACGTAACTTGGACATGCCAGTTTTTAAAAATAATTACCAAAATGTGTTGTGGGCTTAAAAGAAATTGAATGAGTCTTTGGAAATCTGTCCTCATTTATAGGAAGAGATACAAACAATGATAAATTTGGTATCTGGGATGCTCCTTAAATTCTTTTCCAGCACCTAGCCACGGGTGTATCTGACCAGGCGTGCTGTGTGTCATTTGTGCTGCATTATTAGGTAAGAGCCCTTTTCTTCCTCAGCTCAGTGGTGCTGGTCCGGAAGCCTCTGCCACAGTGTTCTTGGAGTGGGAGAGGGGTGTGCCTGGTTTGTCCAGTACAGATGAACTCAGAGGTGCCTTGGAGAGCCTAGAGATTGTGGTGCTGGTGGCTGTAAAAGCATTTCAGTTCATCCCTTTCAGTCAGTGCAGGTAAAACTGTGTTGGTTTTTCTCTCTGTTCTGGGTTAATCATCTATTTTGGGACTGTCATTGTGAGTTCATTATAAAGGATAATGGGAACTTAAATCCTTCTTTATCCCGTCCTGATGATGTTATTAGGCATTAAACCTTCTGCAAATTTTCATGGAGAGTATATAGAAGAGAAAGTATTTGTGTTTCTCATTTTCTGGAGCTTCATAAACAGTGCTACCTAAAGATAAAAGAACGGTGGCAGAGCTCCTAGGTATCACGTGGTAGTTATGGGAGGTTCTATCCACGCTCATCACTGTTTAGGCTCCGTTGTATTTGAGAATTATGTAAACGTATTGATGTGAGGAACAGCTGCTGCTGTCCCTAATAACTTACAGTGCAACCATGCAAAATGCAACTGGTGATACGAAAAGGATACTGGGGCAGGAGACTGACAGGAAAAAAAAAAGTAGGTATGACTTTTTATTATGTGCTTACTGTTCAGAGCCAATAAAAGGATGCCACGTAATGGATGTGCATATTAGTGCTTGTAGAACTTACTGTCTTTTCATTTTGAATATGTAACCTTCTAAAATTTCAATTCCCTACACATTCTTTACTTTCGTAATGTGGTCCACTCACATTGATTCAAACCATGTAATTTGTTCAGTAAAATACTCCACATCTTGTCTTTGTCCGAACTTTGCCTTTTAATTTCTTTTCTATTGATAGCAGCTACAGTCAAAATTCCAAAGTTAGTGTGCATTTCCATCACTGAAGGCCATTTCCTTGCTCAGATGTGCAGTGCTTGGTGGCAGAGAGGAGCAGCAAGAAATCTTGCTACTGACTGTCGAGGAATTTTAATCATCTTGCACAAATCTCTCTCTTTTCCTGGTAACTGCAGCTCATATAATAGGCACTCTTTAGTCTTTAAGATCTTGCCTTAAAGACAAGGCAGCTGTCTTTTCCTTAGGCTTGCACCTTGTGTGAGGCTACCAGAGGAGCATTCCTGGCTGCAGTCTGAATACTTCTTAAGCCATGTTACACAACAGACAGGTCTCCCACTGTGTCCTTTGACAAGCAAGTTGAGCATGCAGTTTATTCCTTTTCTATCTATCCTCTGTGTTATGTCACTTGATGCATGTTTTGTCCTGTTCCGTGACCTGAGAAAGTTAAGTGGTTTAGATGGATCTCACCAGGCTTTGTCTGTGGGACGCAGGAAGAGTGATTTCTTGAAATAGGATATTGCATGGTTGTGCGACTTGGATTTTACAGTAATAGGCTGCATTCTAGATCGATGATTCCTGTGGGTCCCTCCCCTTGTGGGGTATTCTGTGAATCATTCAGCTTGCTGACCTTACGTGCGATTGTTCAGTTGGAAGTTAACCAGTTGTGGCTTTCCTACGGTTCAGGGTAAATGTTCTTTTTCTGGAGTTGTTGAAAAAGGAAGAAACAACTTAGAAGCTAGTAGAAGGCTTAGTAGAAAACAATGAAATATCATCTGGTAAACCTGCAGAGCACTTGATGTGATTGTTGACAAACTATTAAAAGGCCAAGGAAGAAACCAGAGTTTTGAGGCTTAAAGCCCTTCTTGTTCAAATTATGAAAGGATGTGGAAAGTTGTGTGCTGTTATGGACTGATCTGTAAATCTAACATACATTAAAAACATGACTTTTTGTAGTATAATTCACAGTAACTTGGAAATAAATCAATTGCTGGTTTAAGCCTGTCTGCAGGAAATGAACTCTTATGCCTTGCTCCTACAAATGCTGTTTAAACTTTTTGGCTACGAATACACCGTGACAAAGTGGATGCTAAAGGTAATGCTCCCATTAGAGAATGCTCTGACTGTTTTCTTCAAAGTGTTCATACTTCTGAAATGCGTCTTTGAATGGAATGCCCAGAGAAATATTTATGCAATGCTGTGAAATTTTCATTTTGAATCCTTCATATTGGTGTATCTTCTTACTTGTTGTCTTTAATATGGAAAAGCTCTGACTCCGTGGTAGTAGTGAAGAGGTACTTGTGATTGGGTATTTGAGAGGCAGAAGTCATCTTTATCCATAGAATGCTGTCCTGTGGTTCGGGTGGTATAATTTTCACTCTTTCTCTGATGGTCTGGGGGTGGGTGTGAGGAAAGAGAAGCTACTTATCTCTGTGTTCAGGTTTTACTTTGCTGGAGTGAAACTGTCTGCAGGAATGCAAATTGTAATGGTGAATTTTGAGCCCGATGGGAACTGGACGGAGCCTGACAAAACAATTTGCAAAGGCCAGAGCTGTCAGATGGTAATAGCTTCCTTCATTACTGAGCAGTTTAGATTTGAACTAGTGACCTAGAGGTGAAAAGCTCAGTATTCCATTACCCACCCTCTGATCTATCCATATGTTGTCTTGTTTAAAGGCCCTGTAGTCCTCTTAAACAGAATGTGCGGTAAATATTGAGCATCGTTTGCACTTGTAAACGCTGGAACGCTGTCCATTCCATTTGTCCGCTGTGCATGTGAGGACACTGCAGTTAAATATAGCAACAATTTCTTACACTCCCTGGCTTTTCATGAGAAACCTTCATACAAACCCAACCATATGGCAAAACCCAACGTTATCTTAAAACCATTAACAAGGAACCTATTGCTACTGTTAACAGGAAAACGAATCAACAGAGCTAAGTAGCATTCTGGGAGTTATTAATAACTCAGGCTGCTGCTAAGAAAGTGAACTTAAATGAAATATTATTAGGAGCTGAGTCATCCCACCAACGCTTCCGCACGTCGTATCCAGGTTTGTGTTCACCTATGGAAGACTTGGCAGAGTATATTATCGTTATTGCACGTCACCTTCATTTGTTCTTCGCAGAGTAACTTCAGCGTGTCCGGTGCTGTGAAAAGTATAATGGGAAATTGTTTCTGTTCCATGGATTTCATGATGTAAATCCAAGAAAACATTTGAAATATGCAGATAGGAAAACATAATCCATTTTTCCATTCATTCTGAGGTAAGATGTTTCTAGGCAACCTATTTAACAGGAGGAGGTCAGGAAATGTAAATACTTGTCCGTGTTATTCTCAGATTGTAAGGCTATTAAAACAAGTTTCTGTTTGCAGGTCGTAGTTCCCGTGAGCTGCAGAAAGTACATAATTTACATTCCTACGTATTTTGATTGCGTCTTTTTATCTCCTTATCCCTTTTTCTCCATGATGAGAGAAAGTGTTGGGGACAGTCTGAGCTGATTGACCTGCTAACAAGTCAAACATATAAGGGATGAATTTTCCTATTTCCCCTTCACTAAAAGTACACATTGGCTCTTTTACCTCACCTTCAGTTTTCATGTGATCTGTAGGAACGTAATTGTTTTTGGGATCTCTTGATTTTTTATTTTTTTTTATCTTAAAATGTTGAAAAGTGGCCCAGAGATTCAAAAGGTGTTGGAAGAAATCTGGTGTTGGTCAGATGCTTCTGCGGGCAGCATAAAAGAGAATTTGCTGCCTCTTTTCCTACTGAAATGAAGCTTATATGATCATGCTGTCTGACGTGTCTCTTGTCCCATTTTTCTCCCCCTTTTTGCTTAGAACACCCCCCCTTTACAGCAACACCCTTGTTTTTTGCATGGCATTTCTGATCTACAGGATGTGATTGGCATCTGTTTTGTCTTTTGTTGTTGTTGTTGTTGCCACTCATTTCCCAAGACTTCTTTCATTAAAAGCAAAATGTTGTGTCTGAATCCTTTTTTTTTTTTTAAAAATAAAAAAATAAAAAAAAATTGGAGGAATCAGCGTTTTTGAAACTGAAATTTTGAGACTGAAGACTTCAACTGTAAATGTTTCCTTCTTTTGAACATCTCTCCAAGCCTGAAATGATACAATTCTGTGTTGTGGTTAAGATTTCACTGAATTGTGGTTGGCTGTAGAAGTGTGAAAGGTCATGAAAGGTCATGGTGATCTTTTGCTTTAATTATTTTGCAGTATGCCCTGGCTTGTCGTGTTCTGCCTGAATTCATTTGATGTGTAAATTTGGTCAGACTTGCAGCCCTTCGAATTCTAAGGCTGGAATTACATTTCTTCTTTTGGAATTACTTTGCCACGT
Source organism: Penelope pileata (assembly GCA_013396635.1). Taxonomy (NCBI): domain Eukaryota; kingdom Metazoa; phylum Chordata; class Aves; order Galliformes; family Cracidae; genus Penelope; species Penelope pileata. Next base: position 564,095 of record WBMW01004686.1, read on the forward strand.
CTAACAGTCTGAATTTTTGGCGGTGTAACACTCAGCTGCTTTCCGCTCCTATTTAAATTGAGACAGCAAATGCCAGTTTATCATAGATACCTATTTTTACAATGTAATGAAGCTTACAAAATGGTATAAGCACTTCTTGGCACAAAGGTAGTTTTTTATGAGTCTATACATTGCAAATAAGCAGTAAGTAATTGCTGTGCCAAAGGTTAATTATGCTAATGGCAGACGCAGATAGGATGATCTGTCATAAATAACAAATGATCACAGATTTGTGCATTGTCTGTAATTCTGTTTTCATGGGACAGTTTGGCTCACCCACATTTATACAGAACTGCACATTGCATCCTGTGTGTGGGGAGCAATTTGCAGATGAGAAGGCTTTGGGTACAGGGAAATTTTTTTTTTTTTAAATTTGCATGAAGCTTGGTTTGGCATCTTACGCTCTTGAGCAAAGACCATCTAGCTTATTAGTTCTAACAGCTGGTAAAATGTAAGTGGGTATTTGGAGCAGGTACTATGTGGTGCATGTCATTCTTAGATGTTATACTGAAATGGGATTTATTACGTTTTGACTTCAGAATGTAATGAATGGGCTAAAAATATGAAAGACTGATTCAGATGTGGGAGACTGTTTGAAGAGGAGGATTCTTCTTTAAGTATTTCCGCAAAATGTTAAAATAAATGTATTCTGGGAAATACTTAATGAGTGAAGTGTGTCACAAAGCATAGGATAGCAGAATTCTTTCTAATCCTCCTGCTGCTATTCTCAGTAGAATGAACTTATGCATGGATCAATAAACAACAGCTAATGCATGGCAGTACGTGAGCTTTGCTATGGCATGGAAACAGGTTAATGTCCTCCCTAGATGTGCAAGTTGCTCAAGAAAATAGGCTGTGGAAGGGAAATAAAAAAAAAAAAAAAAGAAAAAAAAGTTGATTGTATATTCTGCCTGTTCTCTAAAAGTTTTTCATTATACTGTACCTGAGATGTGCTAATAAATATGCAGTAAAATTTTATAAAACTTGTGATTAGTGAAGTACAGAGTTCTCTGTGCTTTGTATTCTCTGTTTTGGGCAATATTATGAACAGCAAACCTATGCGGTACTTGTAATAGATGATATGTGGAGAGTACACACTTTTGAAATATGTTTAAAAAAAATGAGATGGCAACAAAAACTGTGGGATTCTTTTTATTATGGATGATTTATAGATTTGAAATACAGATTTTATTATTTTTTTTTTTAAGAAGAAACAGGGAAGGATGTTGCAGTATGAGCTTGACAGTGCTGCAGGATGAATAGCAGTTTGCACTGAAGGTGCTGTTTTTAAAGTCCTCCTAACTTGTTTAAATTTTCCAGGCTGGACAACTTCCACTCATTTTTCTGGAAAGTTTTTTAACTTAAGGAAAAAAACACATTCTTTTAGATGCTTCTCTTAACTGCATCTTTTTAGGAAGGATCAGGAGATCAGGCAGATAGGGAATGTAACTTTCCTGTTAGCAAAATGGTATTAATATCATCTTCCACGTTGAGATAGCTGGGTTCCAGACTGTGGGGTTGGTGTGGAAATGGTCTTCTTTTGAGAAGAAGTGTATCTTGTTGTGCAAATGCATTTTCTTAAAGCAAAGTCTTTCTTTAGGGGAGATGCAGGAAGACAGTTCAGTTCAGTAATTTATTTCTGCAGTCAGTCCACTTACTGTCGATAATTATCAGTTGTATTCAGCAATACAATTATCACGTAAATTAAGCTGTTTGCCACTTGTCTTTTTCTTTGCTCATTTTTTTGCTTGTAATCAGTTCTCCTCTGCCTGTTTGTCTGGTGTCACGGCTGCAGGCTGAAAAGATACCTGGGCAATTTCACTGCATTCCGTCCTTGGACAGGAACTGTCAGACAAAGAAGATGGTGGAGCCCTGTCATCTCCACCAGAACAGAGAAGCTGCTCTGTGCTAAGGGTGAGGAGTGACATTTTCAAGTGGAAGTTGCTTTACCTGGCTGTGCCTTGGGAATGTCTCTAGGCAGAAGCAGCAGTACTGGCAGGATCTTTTTCAGGATTACTCTGTGGAGGTGCATGGGAAGATTTGGGGGTAAAAAGGGGGGAAAAAACCCGGATGTTGCAGTGTCATGCCCAACTGAATTGCTTTGCTCTGCTTTAAAAAATGCAGCAGAATCTTCAGTATCAGTTTATTTCAAGCGTCGCTTACACATGTATATCCTTTTATTTTGCACTGATAAGAAGTGTGTGTACTGTTTGTACAGGAGTTAGGATTGATAAGTCATTACCAATGAATTTTAACCTTTGCAATACTTTATCTCATGTATGCATAGCAAGTCAAAAAGTGTGTAAAACAGTTTGAACTGGAAAGCCTAATGGAAATAGAAAGCCTAAAATAAGATTACGAGTCAATCATAAAATCTTTAAATGTACTTGGATGTTCTTGTCATTTGGATTTTGATAGCGGAAAACGAGAAGTATCAGTCTAAATTGTTTTACTTCAAATTTAGCTGTCCCTGACTGTTTTGAAATTTGTTACGCTAGCAGTTGTGCTTTTTTCTTTCATGTCTCTACCCCTCCTCTTTATTTCGATGTTATCAGTGGGAAAGTGTGAAATTATTACAGGTTGTTCGTGGGCTTCCCTTCCTCCTCTTATTCCTGCTTGTCTGGAATTAATGTGAATGATGACATGAATACTAAATGCCAGGGCCCACATTGTTATGCAAAGATGTGAATTAATTATTATGTTCATATTGTGTATAATTGCTTATGATTGCGAATGCCCATAACCAATGTTCAAGTATTTACTTCAATGTAACAATTTTCAGTGTTTACTTCAATAAAACAATGGAAATGCAGTTCTTGGTGAGATCTGAGAATTTTCAAAAGCCTGTCCTGGTTTTCTCCATACCAGATTCTTTCTCCGCACTGTGTGATCCCTGCCTGTTGAGCTGCTGTGGGAGTGCCAGTAGGTCTCTGCTCCAAACAGGACATAATAATGCCTTTGTTTGTCCAGTCATACCAACGTCCTCATTTGGTTTGTGAAAATAACTCAAAAATAAGCAGTAGGAACTGATATCAGGAAGTATGTGAAATATTTAATGGATTTATAGGCATAAATTAAAACAGAAGAAGGTCCAGCTGGTTGTAAGAAACTCTTTTTTTTTCCTCTTTTAGGACAGTGTTGCATTTTAATGAGAGGTTGTACAGTCTCCATCCTTAGAGGGTTTTGAGACCCAACTGGATACAGCCCTGAGTGACTTGATTTGGCCTCGTGGCTGTGCTCCGAGCATGAGGTCAGACTAGAGACTTCCTCTGAGGTTCTTTCTAGCTTCTGCTATTCTGTAACTCTGGTTTACTTGTTCAGCACACTCTTCTTCAGCATTCTTTATTATTTAACATCATGAGCTATCATGAGAATGGCAAAGTTACAGAAACTAACGTAATTAATTCTTTATAGTATAATTACTATGGCTTTATTAAGAGATTAGCACCAGCTCCATGGTGGGGGTTGGGAAGAAAGAAGTCTTATTTCTCTAATAGTAATATTTTCTTGATGAAACTGGTCCAAGACTGAGGTCAGTTTTGTTTTAAATTCCCATTTTACATTTCAGTGTTATCCTTTGGTGTTGGAGGAAGACCAGGTAGCTCATTTTCATTGGTGCATTGTAAGGACAGCACCAGGTTCAGGGCCTGGCTTAGCAGAGCCTGTGGTGCTACGCGGTTTTGTTCTGCACTGCCAGTGTGCCTGATGACATTGCTTGGAGGTGGGTGTTGGTGATGCTTTCTTGTGAGATGTGTTAAGTGAGATCCAGCTGCTTGTTTGGGCCTGCATGCAGTTAGTGACAATTGTAGTTTAAGAAAAGGTTTGTTGCACATTTCCCACTCCCAATGATTGTGTATATACTCTTCCTCCCCACCTTGAGGACTGTGGTCAAGTAGGCAATAAATAGAATTTTGGTGTAGACATGATTGCTTGAAATTTCCTCCCTCTGCCCATTCCTGTTGTTTAGATGTGTCGTTCTGCACTTTTAATATTTATGCCATCATCCTGTGCTCTAAAAAAACAACAACAAACACAAGGAACAAACAAGCAAAATAAGCAAGCTACAGAATATGGAGGAGAGTGTGGTCAAGCTAAATGACAACAACCTATAAAGAGGTTTTGGAAAAACTCTTCATTTCAGGAGGCTGATGGTGGTGAGACATGGTGTCCCCACTACAAGCTGGAATCAAAACGGCAGTCCATAGAGCAGTGACCTGAATTCCCCATCGACGAGAAAGATCAAGACAGCCCTCAGTGGGTGAAGTCATGTGCGCTGTCTTTTGGGACAGGAAATGGGTGAGTGATCCTTCTGGATTTCCTGGAACCCAGGCAAACCGTCAGTTCTGACCAGAATACTGTGATGCTGACTAGGCTGAAGGCTCGAACTTCCAGAGTCAGGCCAGAAAAGAAGGCAATCTTTCTCTTGCAACATGGTAACGCAGGCCCTGCTGCACTGATTTGAAGACCATGGAACACATTGCCAATCTTGGCTGGACTGTCCTACCACACCTACTGTATAGTCCAGATTCGGCACCTTCTGACTTCCATCTCTTTGGGCTGATGAAAGATGGACTGTGCCATGGGTTAACGTTTTCCTAGCACCAATGCCATCATAGCAGCTGTGAAAACAGTGGGTCATCTCCACTGGTGCAGATTTTTTCGAGCTTGGCATGCAGACTCTTGTTCATAGGTGGTGCAAATACATAGCTGATGGCGGTGACTCTGAAAAATAGTGTTTTGTAGCTGAGAATTTGCTTTATCAAATAGTGTTATTGTGTTCCTTGTATCTGTTGCAGTTTCCATGGAAATAAGCAGGAGGCATTACTTTTGGAGCGACCTGCATGGTAAAAGCACAATACTGTTAATGGAGCACTACACATGCAAGTCTAGACAGAACTAATATTGCATCGCTTGAATTCTGGGTTTTGAAACATGGCAGTTGTACCTTTCTATAACAATAGGATCTTCCCAAAGAAGCGTTGGTCAAATAGGTGCGTGCATCAGTTTTCTTCTCGTGTCTTTGCTTTTCAAAGCACAGTCTAATTACTTAATAGTTCTTCAAGTGTTCAGCACTTTTTGCATGCTATAATTATCTAAATCAGTTTAGAGAGGGAAGACAATGTTCTTCTGCCTCAGCAGCATTCACTTATGTCTTTTCATTTCTGAATCTGGGGAGAGTGGGGAAGCATATGTATCTGTGCCAGTTATCAGCTTGTTACTGTCGCAGCTTGCTTATCTTTTTGCCCTGTTGGCAGATTGTTATCTTTAAAGTCATGGTTTTGAAAGTTGGAAGTTGGAATAAGAAAACTATACCTGTGCCAAAAACCCACATGACATTTTTATAAAGGAACATATCTTCCTGGAGGAAATACCAGTATCTTTGAGTAGTTTCAAGGCAAAATCTCTTTGAAAATTCCTTAGTCATCAGGGAAATTCTTCCTCCGCTGTAGATACTGGAGAAATTGTTTGGAATTTAGAGTAGGTTGATGAAGAACAGCACTTGTTGTCATCTTCATGATATCTGTTCTGCTTCCACAGCTTGAGTAACCTCTCTCATACAGCCAGAAGTTCCTCTAGAGGGAATTTCTGTGACATCAGTGGCTGTTGCAGCCTTAGGCTACGACTCAAGATTGGAAATGTGGACATTTTTATGGCTGGAATCAGGCCATGTTTACTTGTGCTGAGTTAAATTTCTGACTTGTGTATTTCCCACTGAATGAAATAATAGGAAAATGTGTTTGCTGGAACCTTCTGATTTCTGGACACAACCAGGGTGTTGAAAGCTTTGTGTTCTGAGGGATGTAGGTTTTGTCACTTGACTGCATATTTAGCTGTTATGTTTTGGTCAGAAATAACTCTGCCTAGTAGGAGAGCTAATCAGATGGAATTGCTAGGGAAATTCACAGCATGCATGTTTGAAATGGCATGAATTTTCAAGATGCACTAATAAAAAGCAATAATATTATTAAGTAACTGGGGAGATAAATTTCCTAACCTTAAATATTTATACTTTATGCAAGGTCTGCCTCATTTATAAAGTATGATTGTGTGGCTTGCTTACTTGGCTCTGTCAGATCCTTTGAAGTAAGGTAAAGAAAAATACAGTCAGAAATGTAGAAGTGCTTGTGTGTGGTGGTGCTTTCCAGTATTTGTGAGCCTTGGTGCTGAGTTTGCTCTTCATACTTGGTTTTCTTGGCCATCTCTGTGAAAAACACAAGAGCTACAGAGCTACCATTATGAGTCAGAACAAGAATCTGCTTAGTGCAGTTTCTTGTGCTGGTAGTAATCAGAAAGGGGATTTGAGGCTTTCTTCCAACTCACTCATTTTGTGCTTCTGAAAGCTTTGAACATTCACCATCCTTCACCCCTCACCCCCCGGCTGCCTCCCAGGATCATTTTGTTTTCTAGTTTTATGGAGTTCTGTTCTCCTCCTTGCCCTCAGTTTTACAACAGAGCTGTAGGCAGTCATTCTTTTATTTTAGGTTTAATGCTGTTGCTACCAGGGCCTGTATATTTGAACCTAACATCCTACCTCTATTGCTTTAATGCATTGGTAGGCTGGTAGGTAACAACGGGGAATGGTTAATAGAGGGAGAAACTTTGCTTGGTTTTGCTGTCTAATACCTCAGTTAAAATTTGTCCTTCACCTGGGCTAACTTACCCTTTGTCCCCAACAATCAACTGACAATTAATTAGTTGTCTTAGCTTTTATGACCTTTTACTTATTAGTTAATTGGTTTGCTTTTTTTAGGAAGAGCTTTTCAGGAAGAGTTCCATCATTCTTATTGGTCAAGCAGTGTAAACTGTGGCCTTAAAAAAAAGAAAAATACCTAGGGAAAGATAATAAAAATCAAGGCAAGTCTAGACTGCATCTTCTTTTGTTAGTGGTGTTGTTTGTTTTTTAATCTTTTTCAACCAGCAGTAGTTCAGGGATATCCTGAACTGATACCTGCACCCAGCTCATAGTTACTGTTTCTGATGAGCCTGTCCTCCATTAACAAGCCTGATCTTTTTGAACCAAATTTCATTTTGACTTTGACAACTTTCTGTGGTAGGGAATTCCAGAATTTGTGATATATTGTAAATTTGTTTCTCTATACTTGCTTTTATGCCTGCTGCCTCATAATTTTTTTGCTTTTCAGATTACATTATTGTGAAATGATGCAGAATTACTTGTGATTTCATAGACCTCCCTTGTAGGCTCCCTAATTCTCTTATCTATTCGTCATCTTATGCTGTGTATTTTTTGGTTCTGCTGGGCTGGTTCTGGTCTGTGCTGGCAAGAATTATGTGTATGTATGACAGTGGAGCTTTAGAAAGGTAATGGCTTTATGCACATAATCCTTGTTAGTTTCCTGTGCTCCAGGAAGGTCTCTGTGGGGTCTGGATCTGGGACCACGTGACCTACAGTCTTTGATGCATACCAATTTTTTGCACGATTACCCAAAGTGTTTGACTGCAGCCTTGTTCTTTGTGGGGGAGGTCAGCCCTTACTGGGAGTAAATTTGTGTTTAATGATCCCATGTGGCACAGCTTTTTAGGCTGCTTGTGGAAGGTGGCTTTAGTGAGACTGTATGTTGTTAAAGTTCTTCTGTCCTTGCCCTGGCTCTAGATTAATTCTTGCTGTGCCCAATTAAGCAGGGATAATGAACATCTGTGTCTGCAGAAGTAATAATGTTGGCAGAAGTTGTGTTTACTCAGTAAAATATAAGCACATTTTTAAATGGAGCAATGGAAACTATTTAATTTCTTAAAAATGTAATCAGCATAAGCTTTGCTGTTTCAAAGTAGCCAACTTTAAAGTTGCAAAACTGTCGACTTGTGAAAGGGGAAGAAAATATAAATGAGAGCACATGGGCAGGTTCATTTGATTTGGTGAACGCAGGCTGTTGCATAAGACAAATCCGCGCTTTAAGTCATGTCTTCAGGTTTAGTTTCTGTTCAAATAGTAAGTATGGGTGGGTTGGTGTTATGGGAATGATGATGGCACTTAAAACTGTAGGGGAATGGGAACTGGGAACTGGGCCACTACAACAGTAGCTTCCACTGTGTCTTTATTACACCACCTTCCATTCCAGCCTTCCCCATAACTTGTGTGTAGGTGTTACGCAGGCTTAAATTTGTTGGGATGAGGATTGGCTTCTTTTTATGGTACCGCTCCTTCGCTGGGATGGATGTCCAGAAAGAAGGCTTTCTCTGGCAAGCAAGTGCCTGAGGATTTATTCATCATCTTTACTATGTAAGCAGGCAACATTCTCTTACTGCTTGAAGTTTTAAATAAATTGAGGTGAAGTCAGCTCTCAGCATGTTTTTCACCTTTTGTTTTTCACTGGAATCCTGTGTTGTGTCTTTCCACCCAGAGATTTCAACAAATGTCCTCTAGCATGCTATCGCAGGTAGACAGAATGGATGGACACAGAGGCTTGGCTTGTTGGAGGATGTTAGCACTGAACCAGGAATAGAATTCAGGCATTCTGGCTGTTCCCCAGGTCAGTGGGGACAGGAACCAGACCTTGCACTCTCTGCCTTCTTACAGAACTAGTTGTAAAATCTGATTGTTTTTTTCTTATGAGGAAAAAAGTTTTTTGCGTTACACTGAGTTCTTAGGAATTAGCAGATAATCCTGCTAATGTCTTGGGTGAGCGTATCTATACATGAGAGAGAAATCAGATTTAATTCAGAAGCTGACCTGCATATTTCAGTCTTTATCTGGACACAGATCAATCAGTAACAATTTCTTGTTATGGGTTCTGACTATATAGACAGGATGAAACTGAGCTAAAACCAAGCGTAAGCAAGCATTGTGAATATAGCTGAATCCAGATAGTACTGATCACACAAGTTCTGTTAGAGAACTGTTCAACTACGTATGCATTTGGACTGAATTCCAGTATGGTTGGGAATAAAGCACTAAAGCTAATCCCATAGTAGACACTGAACTTGCTACAAAAGAGCTCTTAATTTTTTCCGAGCTTAAAGATAATGTTAGGAGCCTGTGCCAGTGTCTTCTTCTGATTATTATTATTTTCAATGGATGGAAATAGCTGTGCCACATGGAGCAGCAGTGGATATCAACATCTGCAAGGTATGCTTCTTACTGTGTTAATTTTCCTAAACACGTTAAGTTTTTGAGCTCTTAGCTGAAAATATTATGTTATGGAAGCTATGGTATTTAATCTACTTCAATTAAAAAAAATCAAACATGGTTGTTATTTAGTGTCACTTTCAAAATTTATTGAATGCCAGCCCACTTCAAATTGGCCGATAAAGTGCTATCTAATAGTGATTAATGTTCAGTATTGCTAACAGGATCAATAAAAAATACGGCTTCATTTGTAACGTTCTTGCTAGTTACCAATGCATTCGTCTTTTTTAAAATTGTGCCTATAGCAAAAAAACAACAAACCAAAACCCCAAATCCCACCAATTGAAGCCTGGATATTTATCCTTACAACTTTGCTTTGTCAGGCAAACAGTGGTGAGCTGTAAATCGGTGACAGAACAGTTGCAGTGTTGGTCAGTGTCTTACCAAGTCGTGGTGGGCCAGTGCTCTACCATTATTCTGTGGTGTAAATGTAACTGTGGTGTAATTCTGTATTCTGTAAGCCAGGGTATGTCTGGAATGGCATTCTTTAAAAGCACTGGTATTTGTACCGTTGCCTGGATTCAATCAGATACTTTCCAAAAGCTAAATATTAATTTACCGTCTTGACTCACCAGGTAGTATATTTCCCTTTGATGTTAAACTTGCTGCATTTTTCTCTGCTTTTTATTGAGTGTTACCATAAAATTCTACAGTGTGCCTGACAAATGGTGGACAGTCCTAGGAGAACTGTTCCGTTTTTGAGATGCTTGTAAATTAATAGAGATTGTTAGGATGCACAACTGTATTACCCTAGCCCACTTTTTTTGGTCTCTGATACTTATGACGAGATAAGTTTTGTTATTTTTTTCAGTAAAGCAAAGAACTAGAAGGCTGCGTGTATGCTTAGCGTACACAGAAGATAATGAACAGTTTTCTGGTTTGTATAGTCATTGTGTTCGTCTTGTGAAAAGGAAACAAACAATTTGGGTGTGTGATAAATGCCCTGCAATACACTTCAGAAAGCGCAGGTATGAGTCATGCGGCAACAAATCTGCAGAGCTGCGCTAGGGCTGCTGCTGTCTTTAAACTTTTCTCTTCCTGCTCTTTGTTGTTACTTTAAAATAACGAAATCAAACATTTAAATCTTAAGCTGCCACATAGGCATGTTCTATAATAAGGCTCTGTTATTATGTAGTTACATTTTGGGCAATGACAGCAAGTGACATTTCTAAATGCAATGGTGTAGCAACGTAGGAATGTGCAGAAGGCTCTCTGCTTTTGTGCACTGTGCAATCAGAATAAATACATGGCTAGAGCCAGAACATCTGCAGTATCATCAGTGTCAGGTTTTCATCTAGTTTGTATTTGTAGTCCTTTCTTCAGTGTTTTGCTGTCTGAGCACAGACTTACTCTGTATGGCCTTTGAACTGGAAACAGCCACCCAGCCTGCAGGTGCCCGCTTCCCCCCAGCCTTCCTGGGAGGCTGTGCTGCCCCTGGACCGCTCGGCCCCGGTGCTGGCTGCCAGGCTGGCCTTGCCACCGTCGTTCTGCCTGCCTCACTCTGCACTGGCACTTTATTTATTTTTTTTGGATAGGCAACGTGATTTTGTTAGATGTACTGTGAAAATACCCTCAACACATGAGCGGGAGAGGAACGTAAGTGAACAGCAGTTAGCACAAGAAGAAGCACAGAGGACACATCAGTTGGGTGGCAAGCCTGAAGCTTGTCTTTTGCTTACTTCATAGTGCTTGGCCAGGTTATTTGTTAGGCTGTACCTGATGAAATATGTGCTGTGATTTATTACAAAGAAACACCACCACCAGAAATAAACAAGCAGCCACAAACAAAAACCCACTCCCCTCACGTCCATGTGACCAAAGCTACCTCAGCACCAGTAGCTGTTGTCTGAGATGCTGGGAGATTTGAAAAGGAGAGGAGGGGAAGGAGACAGAAAATTACAGACTATTCCTTGTCTTCAGTGTTTTGAACAAATTCTTGTACAAAATCAACACACACAGTAAAAGCCTCTGGGAGACAAGAAGACATGAGTCACAATTGCCAGAAATGTAGGGAAAATAGAGAACTATGCCAGTTCCATTTTCTTCTGTAACATGATAATAAGGCCCATGAATTGACAGGCGAACATTGAACGTTAGTGTTTTAATGTTAGTGAGGTCTTTGGTGCTGTTTTGTGCAATAATCTTACAAACAAGTAAAGAAACGTGTTCTGAAAGAAAGTGCAGTGGCACAGGAGCGAGCCGTGTTGGATGGCTGTGCCCAGTGGGTGGCTGTTAACGATTGGCTGTCAGAGCAAAATGCCTGTATTGAGTGGGGATCCAGCACGGTCTGCTGGGTCTGTGCTCATTGTGGTTCACTTCAATGTTTTCCTTAATGACCTTGGTGGCAGAATCGAGAGTGTGCTTACAAAATTGTTTTACTAAAAATGCCCCCAAACTTGAAGGGGATGCGGATATGTAGGACACGAGTTGGAGTCTGAAATTATTTGGAGAAAACTGAGAAAAATCTTGGGAAATAATAAATAGGGACAAATAAGTTCTACACTGTAGCAGAAATCATGAAATACACAAATACAGAGCAGGCAGCGTGCAAATGGGAGACAATTCTCCAAAGTGCCTGCCATTATAGGAGGGGAAATGTTACGTTAGGAGGACTAAAATTGAGTATAGTGTGTAAAACATAGAAAATTATCTTCTTATCTACAGAGAGACCTCAGCTGGAGTATTGCATCTAGTCTGGACAAACTGTTCAAGAAAATACAGCTCAGCTAAACAGAAGCTTAGTAATCAACTGATTTGAGATGTGGAAAATGAGCCTGACAGGAGAGACTGAAATAATTTGGGGGAGAAGGAGAGGTGTGCAAGCCCCAAGAAAACAACTGTAACTGCTTTTTTTTTTATTTTTTTTATTTTTTTTTTACTGTATATAGTAGGCTGAGGGAGGAAGTTGTGAAGGGTAAGACCCATTTGTAAGAGGCAGGGCAAGACGAATGCAGCTAAATCATTGCAAGAAATTCAGATCAGATCTTGGACAAGGACAAGAACCTGTTCCTGAGATAACTGACTGTTGCTTCTCACAGGACATTAACTGTGTGTTGAGTAACATTATTTTAAAACTGATAAACACTAGATATAGATAGTTTTTGACTATTTTTCATGTTAGTGATGTTAAATAATGAACATGTTGCAAGTAGAGACCATTTGCCTGAGGCGGCGGCCAGCAGGCACAGCGATGACGCGGGGTGCCCCCCTGCCAGTCTGCCCGCTTCCCAAGTCTCCTCCGAACTCAGCAGCTTTCACAGCTTGGCTTTGTTGGTCACTCATTCCATAAGCATGAGGTACATCACACAAGATTTTTAGCTCACTCTTCTTAAATTACGATCTTGACAGGCATAGTTAATAGTGAACTTTTATTTCTTTCTCATTTTCATAATGACTTTGGTTGTCAGTCCAGCACTCTGGGGACTCAACATATTATTATCATAAGAAAACAAGGAGTGTACTGTAGGTAATTGTTTTGTTTATAACATTGTTCTCAATTTCCATTGTGTATTTCTCCACTGAGAAATGAATGCAGCCTCAGCTACCTGAGGCTCTACCATGTGTTGTTAGCATACTTCAAGTCTATATTTGCATTATTATACCCTAGAACGCACTTCTTTAATCATCACAGTTGGAAATTACCTTGCTTAGCAATTTTAGTTCCTAGTTTCTGAAAGAAATAAGTGATTGCATGAGTCGAAGCCAACAGCCTGTGTGCAGTGTAGCAAGCCAAACCTGAATTCTGTGCCTGAGAGTGGAATTTGTGTCAGCTTAAAGCAAGTTTTAATGGGGCTTTTTGTTTAAGTAAATATGAAGGAAATTCCATCATCTCAGTGTTCCTTCTTTCTATTAACTTACTGTGTGCAGCTTTCGGTTTACATTTTTTGGCTGTTTATTTTTGCATTGTTACTTCATTGCCATTTTGAGATGTTCCTGTGTGGGAATGTGGAAGTTCTGACAGCTGGACAAGAGGTGATGAGCGGCCTTTAATGCCAGGGAGGCGTCCAATATGGAAACTTTAGGGGCCCAAAGTCTTGCAACATTCTACAGTGTTTTTCCTTCTTTGCATATCTTGCTTTTCAAGCTAGATGATTGTGTTCATGTTATCTGCAAGGGAAGTTATAGCTAACATTGATTATTTAAATATAGCCTTCAAGTTTCCAGACAAATACACGGGGAAGAACTCACAGGTTTGTGCTTGGTCAGACTCAGGTTGTATTTAAATGATGTCCTTTTACAGCAAGAAATCCTCACTCTTAAATTGAAAATGTAGAGCTAGATGTATGAATGTAGCAAGTGATATAGATACTTGGAATATATATATATGATCCTTACTGTAATAGAATGCATGGTAACACCATTTATTGCTGATGAATACTTGGTGATAAAGTTATCTTTGCAAGATATGCCAAAAAATGCTAAAGTCCCTGGGATAAGGCCAATAGAATGTGCTGCTGGTATTGGAAGGATGAGACAACTACGTAGGAGGAATGTATAATAAAGACATACCATCGTATAGAAATTGCAAGATGTTGCAACCTCATCAGCCAGCTCTAAGCAGTACTGATGCTTCTGGGTACAGATGGAAAAACACCATTTGGTGCAATTCAGATGATCTGGGGGAGAGCACCCGGGGCTTGGGAGCGCGGCAGTGCTGCCAGGCTGTGCCAGCCTTTGGGGCTGGGCACAGAGCAGCTTCTCCCATGCCTGGTAGCCAGGAGCAGTGCTGGGTTCTGTGACAGGGAAAGTTGGTGCTGAGCTGTGCATGATGAAACCTAAGTAATACCGTACAGCAGCGTCGGTCTGGGCAACAGGCAAGGACTAATGAGAGGTTTGGAACAACAGTGAAGGGCTGGTGGCATGGTACTCCAGGTGGGGCCTCACAAATGCAGAGCAGAGGGGACAGTCACCTTCCTCTCCCTGCTGAGAGGCATCTATATGCAGCCCAGGGTGCAGCTGGCCTTCCAGGATGCAAGAGCACACTGCTGGCTTGTGTCCAGCTTTTCGCCCGGCAGGACCCCCAAGTCCTCTGCAGGGCTGCTCTCAAGGAGTTTTTCTGCCAGTCTGTACTCGTACCTGGGATTGCCCTGACCCAAGTGCAGCACCTTGCACTTGGCCTTGTTGAACCTCATTCAGTTCACGTGGTCCCACTTCTCGAGCCTGTCCATGTCCCTCAGATGGCATGTGTTATGTGTCACGGGCCACACGTGCACACATGTGCAGGCCACATGCGAGCCAGTTTGCTAGTATAAACCTCAGGAAAGGTTTATTAGCGCATCATCATACAGGACAGCTTAAAGCCTCTCCACAGTGGTCAGTGCAATGAAGCCTTAACAGTAGTTTGGACTTGCCATGCCATTTGCATCCCAGGAGGGCATTTCTCCTCTGGCACTGCACAACACCACCAGATGTGTGAGATTGCGATGTGTAATGTTTTAAGAACTGACTTAAAAAATTAATGATGATCAAGAGTCACTCATCATAGATCGCAGGCAGGATACGTTTAGTTCTGTCATGAAGAAAAAAGAGTTCTAGTCAAGAGTTTTCAGGCTTTCTAATGTCTGGCCTCCTAATGTACAGCCAAGAGCACTGGAAGAGCAGTATAACTATTTTGATGCTCCAAGCGTTATAAGATACAAATGAATGCTTCCACGCGTTGCTTTTTACACAAATAATTTAGTAACTTTGTACAGATCATCTTACTCAGATAACATGCTCTGTCATTACCATGAGGATCTAAATGAGACAAATGTAATCGTTTCTTGTTGTATCTTGCCTCTTGTTTTTGAAAGCAGGAAGAAATGCTTGTCGTAGCCATAGGAAGATCAGAAAACTCATGGCTGGCTTTTTCCTTGAAGAGTGGGAATGAGGACGCTTTAGCAATCACTTCATTTTTCATGGAATTGGACTTGTACCTTGCTTTGCTGTTTTTGAAAACCTACTGAGGAGGCAACGACCACCTGCCGTACTGCTTGTGGTGCAGCGTGGTGTGCTTAACATAGCGAAGATAATTAACCTACCCTTGACCAACTAAAGTTATGTGCATGTTTGTTTGGTACAGGCAAGATGCCTCTCAGTGGAATGCTGGGCTGGGCTGTTGGATGCCCTTTGAAGTACGTGTTGCTTTTCTTTCTTTTTGTTGAATTACAACATTAAGATGCATAACAGAAGCTTTATTTGCAAACTTAAAGTATGGTGTTCGGAAGACTCCATTGCACAATTACAATTCAAACTTGCAATTTAGTGATGGCTCAAGATATCAAAAGTTTGAGTAATTGACTTCAGTTCTGAAGGAAGTGGAGGAAGGTCGACACTTAACCAGAGCACTTATACACTTCCAAAATGGGATGTGGCTTATTTTTATTGTGAGAACATTAATGTTTGAAAACATTATAGACGATTGATGTGAAAAATAAGGCTAATGAGTCAGTCCTGTGTAAGTTTTTAAAATTCTTGCAGTTCTCTAGGCCTGTCAGCTTTCTTGAGCAGAGACCACCATGCTGCTCTGTTACTGTTCAGCAGTATTTCGTGCAATGTTTTCTATGCACGTAAACATGGACTGTGAGACATACACCCATTTGCACTGCACAGTGGAGTTTGAACTGTTGCCTTGCAATAAAAGTAAACAGAAAGTCTTAGAAACCTAGTAGCTAGCACTCTGGCGTCAAATTTATTTGGGCTACTAACATTTGGAAAAAAAATTCAATGATCTTTGCATAAAATTAGAATAGGGTCTAAAAGTGATTTTGTTGGGATTTCACTGTGCAGAACAGAACTGAATTGTAATTTTAAATATTAACATTGCCAATGGATAACAGTGTTGGATTACAGTGTGTGTGATGTTGGTTTAACATAATAGCTGGTTCCTAGGGGAAAGCGATGGGAAGGCAGCACCGTGGGCTGGATCAGGGGTAGCACTGCAGCCTGCTGAAGAGAACAGCGAGCTGTCGGCTGTGGAGAGCCGACCCCCAGGCTCCAGCGGGAGCTGCGTGGCCGTGGTGGGAAGGGTGGGCGCTCAGCGACCGAAGGGACACTGGGCAGGATGGGGAGTGGTCAACTGAGATTTTTAATGTGATTTTTAAAATGATTAAAATGTATTTTTATTGAGGGAAAAGAATGTGTGAATGTATTTAAATTTCATATTTAATGCTATCAATAATTAAGGTCATTTGTTCAAAATATACTTGGAAGTAAAACCCCACTGCTCATTTGCCTCTAGAGAGTAAGATGCTGAACTGAAACTAGCACTAAGTTTCAGCCAGCCCAGCTTCCAACAAACATTGCTTCTTGTAATTGTAGTGTAGGTATAACTGATGATTCCATGCTGTTTCTCAGTTTTGAATGGAAGATGAAAAAGCGCACAACTTTCTTTTACTGTGTGAGCCTAGAGAGCTGAGGATGATGTCTGCTGGTTCTAAACGTGTTTAGCATTTGGTGTTTACAGTCAATATCAGTTTAATTCAGATGACTTAGCTACTTTCAAAAAAAAAAAAAAAAAGTGTTATCGTAACTTCTGTCCAAGTGCAGGAAGCAAAATTTGTTTACTTGAGGCTCCAATGCTCTGTCTCAAAGCATAGCTCAGCCTGCAACACCCATCTGCAGACCTGGAAGCTGCCCCCCAGAGGCCAGCACTGGTTTGGATGAGTGCAGGTGTACCTGATGTAGAATCCCTGCACCGAAACAAGTCAATGGGGAGATTTCTGCAGAATCAGGTCACTGTTTGGAAATGCCCACAGAAGGATGAGCAAAATCTTTCGGGCCCACTGCTCGGGGTTGTGCTGCTGGGGAGCTGGGGCAGGCAGAGCACAATGGATTTGTGTGAAGCTGCCCTGGGAGCTGGAGGAGGTGGCGATGAGTCCTGGGAGCCACTCCAGCCTGGTGCTTCCATGCTAATGGCAGTGAAATGACATTAAAATAATCACAAAGCGCCTGAATGGCTTCAGCTTGAGACTGCTCAGCAGGCATGAGAGAGGCTGATGTGTGTCCATGGCTGGGCATATAGCAGCACAATGTGTCTGTGCGGTGTGGATGTGACTAGGAGGGTGACACGGTAAGGGAACTCCTCTTCATTTGGTTCTTGCATAGGAAACCTTCAGTAGTGCCGCTTCTCTTCCGTGTTCCATGGCACTCGCTCAGCTGCTGGTTTGCAGTCCAGCAGCTGGTTCCCATGGTATAGGGGACGGAATGAGATGATGCCTGGTGTTGGTTGGCAAGGCAATAGGACAGCTGCTTGGTTTGGCCCAGTAACATTTGGAGTGCCGACCAAACGTGGCAGTGCAAGCCCGGCAGTGGTCAGCGCTGTGCCATGCGGAGTCGGTGGCTGCTTCTGGAAGCAGCGAGGTCTGTGTCTGACACCAGGCTGAGTGCTCTCCAGCACCTGGCTCTGCCTTTGAGGGGCAGATAGGAGAACTATGGCCTTCAGGTGCTTAAGAATCGCTGCTCTTGCATGCAGTGTCAGAGAGATGCACGCAGCCGGGGCAGCGTTTCTTTTCAAGGAAAAGAGCCGAAAAAAAGGGAGGAGGTGTGTGTGGTATCCTATCCCCAGGCACCGCGGCTGCCTAGGCCCCTGCCGTGAGCAGCCNCAGGCCCCTGCCGTGAGCAGCCCCCCGACAGCCACCCAGGTGGCAGCGTCCCGGCCTGCCGCTGCTCAACCTTCCCCCGGCGCTGCGGGACTTTGGGCAGAGCTCTCAACGCCCGTGGTTCCCCACCCGCGGGCGGCCGGGGGCCTTCACTGCAGCGCACCCGGCGGCGCGCCCGCGGCGCGGCCCCTTTAAGGCACGACCTGCCCGGGCATCAGGTGCGCGCCCGGAGCGGTGACGTCACCCGGCCGGGGGCGGGGCCGAGGCTACCGCTCCCGCGCTCCCCGCGCCGCGGGAAACGGCGACGGCTGCGCACGTGTGCGCGGAGCGGCGC